>CABFOQ010031724.1:0-16766 GCA_900660455.1 Gephyroberyx darwinii
TGAGAGAACAGAGAGAGCGGAGAGAAACAGAATAACAGAGTGGAGAGACAGTGAAAGGAAAAGGAGATGCACAGACAGAGAGAGACAGAGAGAGGGTGAGCAAGAGATAGAAAGAGAGAGAGATCAAGGGAAAAGGAGAGAGACAAGAAAAGATGGAGGAGATGAGCAAGTGCCCCACAGCCCTCCTCTGCCTATGGCAGATGCATTGTAGGTTCGGACTGTTAAGTACCCGATAATTAGTTTGCCTGTGAGGCATCAGTCATTATGTATCTGTAGCCATTAGAAAGGCCCTTTTGGAGACAACAGCTTTTCTCTGTGACTTACACAGGGTCTTACAGTGACATTGCTATGCCTTCCCAGTACAATACAAAACAGCAGAACTCACTGCAGAAAAAAACAGCCTGCACCAAGAGCAGTTATTCCTACAAAATGTATCTTCTTTTCACTGGCAGCACCTACTGTATGTTTTGAAGACCTGAATGTATTTTTTTTTTTTTCATTCAGCAGCTGGAATTGTTCTTGTTTCAACAGGTCATATAAATACTGTCTCCCTTTCTCTGTATTGATCAGACCAGGTAGACAGAGAGAGGGGTGGGGGGGTCTTATCTGATTCACAAGGACATCTTAGTCACCATTTGCACAGATACTATGAGTACTGACCTTGAGCCTGTCCTGTTGAGAATGACACAGAGGACTTATTGAGAGGTTGATTTAAAGACCCAGTCAATAGTGATGTCATCACTATAAACATATTGTACAGGTGCAGGAAAATATAACTGTTGCTGTTTACTGTAATTACTGTACTGCACTTACTCCCTAACACATCTGTAATTATAAAACTGATGTAGCTCATGGTTAGAAATTCTTACCTTTCACTATTATTATTTACTATCATTCAATTATTTTACTTTATAATTCAACACATTACTACAAAGATATGTACTTCTTCATTCAATCATTTTACATCTATCAGAATTATTGTCTTCACCAGGGTGTTTTTAATTCTTCAATCCTGCCCATCATCAAATACTTGAGACACATTCATTATTTTACACCTTTGTTCTAGAGAATTCCATTATAGCATGAGACACCTTATATTAGTAGTTAGATCACATAAACATAAATTAGTGACCTCTGTCTCACCATGCGAGTTACAATGTGTTCTCTTTGATCATTTGATCTCATTATTGGATATAGTCTTTTTTTTTTTTTTACATTTAGCAATATCTAGATTGTACATTTCTGGGAGCTTTGGTGTAAAATAACAAACCAAACGTGATATCTTTTTTAATGTAGAGAAGCACACATCCGTTTTGAACCCAGGTACATTTTTGTGGGCTTGACTGCAGCTACTGTAGTGGGTAAGATTTGGGTGAAGTATAGCAGAATACCCAAAGGGCCATATAGTCAAATGAGAGCAGGACGGAGAACAGAACAGCAAGTGTAGCTGGTAAGTCCAGATCTGTTCTGGCTCTGCAAAGAAATAACAAATCTCATTTATGCAGGGACATCCACTGAATACTGCAGCACACATAAACAGCGGGAGAAAAACTTTATTGTCTTACACCAAAAGAGAATTTCCAGTTCTGGACACCACAATTCAATTTCAACACATAAAGAACATAGCTGGGAGCTGAAAGGAGCAATTTTGTAGGTAGTTGGTAATAATCCAACTGCCCTGCAGACATCTTGATTGCTGTGATTGTTGCTCTGCATTGTCTTTATGCTTGGATTCGGTCTTGAAAGGGTTAACACGTCTCCCATGTCCCACTGCCTCAACATCCATCATGTTTCTCTGTAACCAGATCATAGCTGCAATCACAGGGAAGATTAGATAGTAGTCTATTAATCTCCCATATTAAGCAGATCCATTTGTGAAAGCAAACGGCCCAGAGAGGCCGTCCTTTCACTTGTTGTCTCTAAATCTGATTAGCAAGCATAATGACATGTTGCTGAGGGTCACAGGAGATATGGATTGGTTCTGCCTGCATCTCCACTCTCAGTGGCTGGGATACTAATGTGTTGCAAGCATGGGCGGCAGTACAAGGTATTTTATGTTCAAGGACACGTTTAACAATAGGGGTTTCTGTTGTAGTCATCTGCATTGGTAGATTATAGTAGAAGTATAGAGTATAGTAGAAGATCATGAGCAGGCAGGTTCATTTGGAGTATTTTCAAAAGTGAAATATTCTGTAACTATTCTGTCTCTCAATGTGTACATACATGTATTTTTGTGAAATGTGCGGTGCCTCCTCACTCAGAGCTTTACACACCCTGCATCCTTATAAAAAGACATTTATTCATTAGCTCTGATTTGACTATAACTGGCATCAGCTTAGGACTCAACATTGTTAGAACGCTCTGGAGGGAAGTCTAAGAGCAGACGTACAGAATAAGGAGATGTTTCATTCATTAAAAAACAAGACACACTCTTCCAACTTTGTCTGGGGCGTGGCAGGCTGGCTTCCCAGATGGAGGTCTAAATAAAAGAGTGAAATCACATCTGTGAATTTGTACTGTGATGATGAATACATTTGTCCTTTCATAAAGTGTAGCAAGTGTGATGCATGAGTGAAAGTGAAAGCCACTGTATACACAGGCCCTAAAGCTCATCTGAATTGTGTATTAAGTCTTATAAACAAAATGTGCAATGGGAAAATTACTAAAACAGCGTTCCATTCTGCCTCACTGAGACGGCTCTAACTGCAGCTTTTTCTTTGGCAATGGTCAA
The DNA here is from genome assembly GCA_900660455.1 of Gephyroberyx darwinii. Taxonomy (NCBI): domain Eukaryota; kingdom Metazoa; phylum Chordata; class Actinopteri; order Trachichthyiformes; family Trachichthyidae; genus Gephyroberyx; species Gephyroberyx darwinii. The sequence continues at coordinate 2,732 of CABFOQ010031724.1, forward strand.
TAATTTAGATGTTGAGTGGTTGTACATATTGTCATTGTCAACTCCAATTTTCGTAATTTTTATGTTTTAACCTGAATGAAAACCTTTGAAAACCTTGATGAACTGAAAAACACATGGCCATCAAGCTAAAAACAAGGCTGTTTTTTAGTTCCTGAAAGGTTGACATTTTAAAGCTACACGGTTTCCACCCAGCAACAGCAATATGTAAAGACTACATGTAATATTTCTAGAGAATCATCAAAAGTTTTGACACAGGAGATTAACAATCTGCCATATTTGTGCAGTGACTTGTTCAGAGGTCATGATGCCAGTGATGGGGTGATGATGAAGAATATACTGATGATGTCACCGGTCTTTATTTAGCCTTATTACCTCAATATACACTAGAAGAGAGCTAGCAGGAACGTTCTGTCAGGTATCTCATGTCTCTCTTTGACTTGGCTGGACAAGGAGGAGAAGGGGGGCGAAGGGGAAGGAGGGGAAGGAGGCCTATCCAGTTACAGCAGGCAGCAGCGAGCGTGGGGACAGATCTGTTTACTTGGGGAAGTTAATTGATTGGGAGGAAAGGTGGTGAGGAGTGAAAGGAAGAAAGATGGGGGCAGGAGGGGTGGGGGCAAGAAGAGGCGGATGGGGGTCAGTGTGTTCACCCGCACCAGTCGGTATTGATCATGTGACTTCTCCTGCCATAACCTCTGATATGCCTCTGCGCTGCTATTGCACAGTAATGCCAAATAAGTTTGTTCTTCATCAAACCAGCATGGAAAAACAAGAAGTACTCAATGAAAGGGCGAGGTTAGTCACTGAGTCATTAAGTTGCTTTGATTCACTCATAGATCAATTCTTTTGTTTTTTCATTGCACTTTGACTCTGGCCTCTACAAAGGTTCTTTCACAGAATATGTTCTTGTGTTGAGTGGGCCTGTCAGCATTTTATATGGTATATTTAAAAGCCTTGATATATTTGATCTGAAAAAAATGACTTTATGAGAAGCTAATATTCTGAGTTAGCAGATATTGAGAAACTGACAGGGACAGTAAAGTAGTTTACAGGTCAGGCCTTAGGACAAGAACTGACATAACAGACTGGTGACAGATCTTTATCCACTGAACCTTGAGAATATAAACTCCCATTACTCCAAGTAATCTGGTCGAGTTAATTCACATAAAATGAGGCAGTTTGGGCGGATGTGATATGGTGAGGCCAATTGAGAAAGGCTTTTCCTCTTAACATGTAGGCCAACTCCTATTACTCCACTTGTACGAAACACACACAGACACATACAACCACAGTCATGCACATGGTGTTTGTCAGGGGAGACAGGGAATGAGATGAAGAGCAAACTGGGCCAGTCCTGTGGATGAGGAAATGTGCAGTCCCACATGCCACCCAGTTTGTATTGAATAGGCCACATTAATTATTTAACACCATGGCTGCTAGCTATTATTACAGAAAAATAGTGGACTGCATCTGGACACTTGCCTCGCGTTTGTATGTCAATGGGAAAACACCTTGCCCTCGTGGGCACACCGGACCGCTGTGGTACTCACATCTTAAAACGCGCCCTGAATAGGTCACAGTCGGAAAGGCGGCACAAAAGTCGCTCCGCATTGAAACACGAGTTTAACAGGTTACTTAGATGAGCTATGACTGTAACAGAATATAACAATGGCAATATTCTTTAACATGGCCTGTTCAACCATTGTACGCTGTTTGGGAATGTGTGTGTGTGTGACAGACAGACAGAGAACAGAGAGGGCTGGAGGTGAGGGGGAAGTGGTTGTTCAGATTTGTTTGCCTGTGTCATTTTTAGCTCTCTTTTCCTCAGCGTTGGTCTTTCCTGGGTAGATGGACATTTCTCTGTTATTCACTCTGAGGTTATGGTTTTAGATTGAGGGCAAAGCCCAGAGTCTGCTGTTTGTTTTGAAGGAATCCATTGTCAATACAGACCCGGCAGAGCCAGGATTGTTTGCAGAGTTAATAGTAGTTTGATGATGTCATTCTCAGTGACCTGAAGAGAAATTGACCCCTGTTGTGTGAGTATTTCTAAAATGCCACCTGCACAATTATGGTTGGACAGTCCCTGGGCTGTTGGTAGGGTTTGTTTTATCTGAGACAGTCATACTCACAGACACAGAGATGTGTGCATGTGAACACACACACACACACTCATACGTATGCACAATGCACACAAAGGATCGTGCCTTGCTCAAGTTTAATTTGCTGACCCATACCTCTACATCTTCTGAAAACATGCACGGTGAATGTCAGTAGAAATTAGGTTCCCCACGGTGATGATGAAATGATATCATTTATTCATCACGAGCGACTTAGAGCCTTTCGCCGTCAATGTTTCACAGATCTGTATTGGCTGTTTCTACTGTAGTGTAACAATTCCAAAATAGACGTTTCCAAAACAGTAGATTTCTGTGGATGGATGCATTGTTTATTCAAACCACCAAAAAAATGAGTGTTGCTTAAAATACATTGACACACAGACACACCAACACACACAGAGAGAGACAGACACATGTCTGGGCAGAAAGGTATCTATAACAGCACCTAAAATTGCGTTCATCAAACATTCACTGTTGTAAACTCTTCCTCATAAGTCTTTGATGCCACGCTGCATAACAGATCATTTAAAACACTCTGTAGTCTGAACGAACATTTTGACGGGATCTCCCTTGTATTAACTTAAAAAAAACACTGCTCTCCTTGTATTGGTTTAATCCTTATATTGTTGTTGATTTTCACTTCAACCTTATAGTCACTGCAAAAAAAAGAGGAGAAAAAACTGAAAAATAAAGAGAAAGGGAGAGAGAGAAAAGCAGAAAGAGCAAATCCTCAAGAGAGATCTATAATTCATGCTCATGACATACCAAGCATTCTGTGTGTGTGTGTGTGTGTGTGTGTGTGTGTAGGGCCTACTGAAACTAGGGTAGTGTTTTATGCTGTAGGATCACTCTGTATTTGTTGAATCCATATCTCCATGTGTTTCTTAAAGGGCGAGGCAGCCAAGAGATTGAATTTACCCAGGCCAAGACATGAATCAGACTCAGCTCTCCTCTGTCTTCACACGAGGCTTGAAACTTTATTTTATCAAGACCCTTTTTTTATTTCAAAGGTGAGCTGTGACTTCCATTCTGTGCATATTGTACTCATTAATTTAATTTACTCATTAACTCAGACTCCACATACATTATTCCTACGTCCTAGATCAGCCCAATCAGCATTTGAGAACATGAATCTTAAAGCCAGAAGCAATATGAAACAATACGAAATCTGAGACTTCAGTTTCATATTACAGTAGTGCGGTTCGTTTTTGAACAAGAAAATATACCAATGTTGGGGGAAAAAAGTCATTGTGGGCACTTCATTCTCTATTTACATCTATATGATACTGCAAATGACTGAAGGAGACAAACTCCACCTGCCCTTTAAACAAAGGTAATTTTGGCTCCATTGTTCTTTCACATCTATTTGAAATCATCACATTAATGAGAACAAATCCCACATTAAAAAAAAGCTTTTATTGTATTATATTTACTGGGTTAGAACATTTTGCTTAAAGGTGTGTATGTTGGCGGTGCTATAGAGAGCCAACTGTGGGCCATGACTGCAGTCACTTAATCATGAATTATAAAATAGAGGATTCCCGTGCGTGTGAAATGGCATTGTTCACAGTTTGTGTCACATCAGTGCATGTTTAACTAGGCAAAACAAAAGCTTTTCAATATTTCAGTGTGCGGGGAACTGACAGAGTGAGGAGACGAGGCTGTACTGCTGTTCTGCCTCCTCTTGTCTCGTCCTCTCCTATCTTGTGTCCTGTCCTCTGCCGTCTTCTCCTCTCCTCTTGGATTACACCACCCTAAAAACGCTGCAACAAAAAGCCTTTTCAACTCAGCATCTCAGCCCAATTTCAGTCAACACAACCAACAAGAATTGACTTACTCGCAACCGTACCCCTTCCCCATCTATCACTTCTACCATCTGTCCTTGTACCGCGGACTGCATTAACTTCAACACACGCCCTTTTAAGTTCCCTCCATTGGGTTTGAATACGATGCGTTAAAATACAGTGTTAATCATACTCTGAACAGGTACACTAGGGTATGGGTCTCGGAGGTCCAGTAAAAAGCCTACGCTACAGAAATGATTAACAGAGGGGCTATTGAACAGATGTGGAAACAGAGACACGAGGAGAGAGGAGAGGGAGCTCAGACCTTCATTTGTATTTACATTTAAATCTTATTGTCAAAAAATGAACATTGGGCAGTTCAAGTTCAACAGATCACCAAGCATTTCCTTTTTGTATTGTTTATATGGGTGTTGTTGCACTTGTGATGATTCATACATCGCTGCTGCTGTGACTGCAACACAGATGGTGTGGCCTGTCTGCCTCTGTGTCTTTATGTTCCTATGCTGAGTCAACGAGGGAGAAGGTCTTTACTGCTCCCTACAATCCACTCGGTGTCCTTCTGGGGACCTGTCTGATTAGGCATTGGCTAATTAGGCCTGACTAGCCAGGCTTTTAAGTCACACGCCATCACAAGGCCTGCTTAAAAGTTGATGGATGGATGAGACATTAGCTGCCGAGCAGAAAAGACTCTGCTGATGGGACTTTCACTTCCTGGTGTGCTGATGTTTGAGTGCCCCGACATGTAGGGGACATTTGTGTGGTCAAAAAGAATCCATGTTCAAGCAAAGTAAAACATCTATCATGGCAGTAGTTACATCTTATTTACTACCGTTTAAAAACAATAATCAGATATGGGCATGGCATAATATTAAAGGACTACACCAACTTTTTGGGAAATTGGCCCGTTGGTCAACTTGCCCTTTATGTGATGAGAGGTTTGGCAGAAAAAACTCTGGTTTACTAAAAGGTCTATCTTCTTACGTTAGATAATGCTAGTTGCCTACAGGCACTTAATGGACTATATGCTAACACTTTAGCATGTGCACAGGACAGAAAAATCAGACACAGGAGATGATTTTGGTGGTACTCCTATTGTGACAAATAAAAGGTAATTTCCCAAAAAGTCGATGTAGTCCTTTAAGCATCTGAATCATTCTGCTGTAATACAAAAGAATTCCAGTGCACAAATCAATAAGTTAAATCAAAAGGTTTCATTTTTTTGTCACCCAGATGTTACAGGCACTAGGCCTTTGAATTTGGACAGAAACAGCCATCAAAAGCCATGTAGTGGACACAGTGTCATGAGCCCAAAGCACTCACGCATCAAACGTTCAGAGAGGGATTCTCTTAAATTTGATGCAATCTTCTGAACCAGCTCGCCTCAGTTGAATCGTTTCCCCGCCCCAACAATAAGACTGCCTAGGTAGATGTATCCAACAGAAATCAGAAGACAGCTAGGGAGCCAAAGCAGAGAAACAGGGAGAGTGACAAAAAAGCAGAATAGTCAGATATTAATCTAGACATTTTAACTTTGTCGTGTGAACAGTTGCCGGCTGCATGGAGGTGTACTGATGTTTAGCCTGAGGGTGTGACAGACAGGAAGGGATGTTATGCTGTCATAGCGTTTGATCACTGGCGTCACGGGAACACAGGTATCAGAGAGAGGCTCACATCTCTCACAACTGTTCAGCCTCCATCATGGGGCTTGTTTAGATATTGGTTTAAATGGGCTAAGGAACTTTTAACTGTTTTTGAGGATTGAAGGGAGGGGCATGGATTGAAGTAATACTAACAATGCTCTCTTTCCCTCTTTCTGTCATACACACCTTCCTTTCTTTGAAAACCCCTTATAGAGTTGCCCTTTCAGTAGCCTTGATCTTTCAAAATGAATAGAAAATTCTAGCAAATAAATGCGTGTGAGTCAACTACAGAAAGCAGCATTAAAGAAATAGCATGACATGGTGTTTAATAGTGCTGCAATGGTGTTCTCCTTAGCCTCCAAAGCTGTATAATTGTGTTAACTGTGTGTTAATAGGTATCACAATACATTCAGCTGCACTTCCACAGAGTGAACAGAAGTCTAATCAATGTATGGATCCTGCCCCCTACTGTCAATAATGAAAATGACATCTATAATCAATTAGTGGGGATTCAATGTGGAGTGGCTGCACTCTGAAAACCAAAATCATTCACCTCAGGAAAATTTGGAGGCAAGGCACCAGCATAAGGATTGTTAGAAGAGATTAGGGGGACATAAATATATAAGGATTTAATGGCAATAACGGTGTAAATGTTACAGTACATAGTGTTGTTACTGACTTACTAACTTTTGTATCTGTATATGTGTGAAATATGTATGTTCTGAACACTGACACTGTTGACTTTTATTTGAATTCATTGCACTTTATCTGAATCTAATCAAGATTAACCACTGGACATAAAATTTATTTGGATTGAGAAACAACTAAATAATGCATTTCTTCACACTTAAATATGTAGACCTGGTAAGTGAGTGAACGTACAGGTTAGTATAAATAATAATCTTCTTTATTTCAATGGATATACAATTCCAGCCTTTTCCTTGTTAATTCTCACTACATCTGGGACAAACAAGGCTCTGGGAACTTCCACGGCCATCCACCTCCTGTTGTTACCAGGGAATACAGCAACCTCTTCTGGACAAAAGTGAAAGTAGCAGGGAGTGTAATGAAGCCTGGAGACCAGAGTATCTGTTATCACTATGAGTCTGGGAAAGCTAGATCTACCAAAAAGATCATCATCTTTAGGAAATGAAATGGCATTACATTACTGCATTTCTGTTAAACAGTTATGTATTTTGAAAATTGAGTCACTGACTCTTACTGACATCTCATAGGAAATCTCCAAATCCCAGATGTCGGGCATCATGTCTCAACAGATAGCTAACCAGTAATTTGACTTGAAAAAAATCGTATTATTGCCTGGGGAAGCGTTAAAAAGTATTCCATGATCAATGTATCTGATTAGTTTGGTTTGACGGGTACACAGGTGAGCTAATCAGGCCAAAGGGATCAATGGAGCAGTTGTCACACAGCCTTGCGTTCCTTCTGTCTTCGGATAACTACAATGTAAATGACTGGGTACTAAAGGAAACCCTACTGGGACGCATACTAAACTCTGCCTACGCTGCATTGTGCACATGGGAATCTCTACAGACACTTAGCCAGTTCTTAATCAGTAGTGTTCGAAAAATAGGTCCCTATTACACAGCCCTCTCTGAGTCTCTTATCATCATATTTGTCAGAGCTCCTTTTTTCATTTCCAGATCAGTTTCCTCAGACTGTAAAGTTTACAACCCTTGTAGCAAATCCTTGTGGTACAATCCTTATTGTTGCTGATAGGCTCTGAACCTCTTTCTCTCTCTCTCTCTCTCTCTCTCTCTCTCTCTCCCTCTGTCTGTCAGGCAGGAAAAGCCATGAGTCCAGATGCTCTGCCAGCCTATTTGTCCCTTTCACAGACAGACTAATTGCTAAACAAAAGGTGCTGGCGTGTCCTGTTGGGTACCCTTGTAAATGCTTTACAGCCAGGGTCCCATTCTCCTGGCTAGTTAAGTGGCTAATTATAAAAGGGTTGCAAAGAAAGAGTCTGATTAAGGATAAAGGAGGAGGGGGTTGGGCACAGGTACTGTGGCTCAGTGGTCCTCAGCCCCACCACATGGGGCAGCTATCACCGCGACACAAATCAAGTCCCACTGACGAACATGCCCACAAACATGTTAACAACAGACCAATCCTCTTTTTATTGTTTGACACTGTGTTACTCGTCCACCAGGGTTTTCCTATCAGTCAGGTTGTCAGGTTGCCACAAATCACAACCCATAAGCTGTAACACGGCTACTTAATAACCTGTGAACTGCTGTGCTCGTGTGAATTGTGTTTTTTGAGTGGATATACTTTAACGCTCACATTCCAGTAATTAGAAACAGTGGGGCTATTCATATTCTCTTTGTGAGGTGAGTTAAGTGCTAGGGACCTTCTGGAGAGCCCATCGAATTGATCATGTGTAAACCCTTGGCCTCTTGGAAACAAGAAACAATAGAGGCAGATAAAGAAACGTAGAAAATGCTTATTTTAGTGTGTGTGTGTGTGTGTGTGACCTCCTGCCACTGCATGGATAGCTCCCGCACCCATGGAAATATGCCCCCCTTGATTTTGTGTTCAAGTGTGTGTGTGTGTGTGTGTGTTTGTGTATGTGTGTGTGTATGGGCAGAGGAAACCAAGAGTCCCTGACTCCCTATCTTGACAAAGTTGGGTAATTAACGACAGAGCCTATTAAAGGGAGAATATTCAGCCGGTGATAAATGGCTTTAATAACAGGGCCATGTTCTCTCTAACAGAGACAGATCCTCCCGCCACCGTCTCCCTGCCCACCAGATAAAACTACCCAGACTCCCATATCACCACCCTCTTCATCTTGCCTCTTCCCATCGGCAGGCTAGTCATTCCCCTTCTCTCTTTTCTCTCTGTCTTTGTGTTTTCTCTTTCATTCTCAATTGTATTCAATTTGTTTTGTTTATCTCTCGAACCTTCCATCATTCTATCTGTCAGTCTGTTTAGTTTCACAAGTTTGTATTTTCAAGTTTAACAAACATCATAATAGTCATGTTGGACACGTTCAAATTCAATCATATCTTCACATGTATACGCAAAGGCATACTATATAGCGCCCTCTTACTTTTTCAATTACCTGCATTTGTGTTTGTGTTTTTGTGAATGTGTGTGTGTGTTTGTCTTGTAAAACATTGTTAGCCTCTTTGTGTAGGGGCCATGCAAATTGGACAGTTAAGAAGCGCCAGGACCGATTTATGTTCCAGAGCAGCCCTTTAACAGGGTCTGTGCTGCTGCTTTATGTGTCCTGGTGGGTTTGGGGGCAAGGGCTGACCACAGGGGTCACATTCATCACAGCCCAGTATTGTAAGATTGGTCCAGATGTCTGTCCTCATTAGAACGGACTGCTCTGAAAGTGAAAGTGGGTAAGCTAAGTGTTATCCAGCCATTCTACCATGTACATCAAAACTCTGACAGCGTTGCAGATTTACTGTGCTGTGTGTGTAGATGGAGGATTTACGAGCAGATTTTTTGACACTTTTATCATTTTGTTTGAACTTGACTTCATGGAAGGGAGAATGTGTCTATCTGAAAAAAAACAAAAAAAACACAGAGGATGAAAATAAGAAATTTCAGAGGGTTGGGAGGGTGGATGAGAGGTTACAAGTGCAGGCTCTCTTTATTACATATCCACTTCAGAGACTCAAGAGGTTAAAAGTGCTCTCCTTCAAAGTGACAGCATTTCGGCCCCGGACCCAGAGTGAATAGAGACAAAGAGACACACAAAGGTCGAGTACTTCAGTCAGACTTTAGGTTTGGGCCCTGACAAGCATACACACACACACACACACACACCTTGTATGCTGAGTCCCTCTCCAAAGAGACGTCCACAAGCATAGGCACCTTCATACAGAGGTTGTAGCATCAGGCTCTCTCTCTCTGGCAGCGAGTCCATTAAATACACATGAGAGTCTAATTAGGGCCCCCCTTTTGTAGTGGGCTTGGAGGTAGGAGTCATCTGGGAGTGACACTGCCAGGACCCTGACACCCCACAGAACACACTCTGCAAAATTAATAACCAATGACCAAGAACTCCCTCTGTGAGAGACTGGGACCTCTGCTTCCTTGGAGGCAAAAAACAGTTTGGTGATGATTGCTCTCATTAAATTTGCCTTCGTGGTGTAATTATGAAAATATTGATGGAAAAGTATCATAGCATATGTGGCTATAACATATGATGTTTCAAAACAAGTTGATCCTGTGGTTAGTTTGGATGTTATGGTAGTCATCGTGGCAGTTTTGATATGAATGTTGAATATTTCTGGTTTCTATGATTAAAAATGGTCATGACTTGGGTGAAAAGGTAGTGTAGATACTTGTTTTGTTTTGGGGCCTTATTGGATCTGTTTTGTCTGGTAATTCAACGCAATTAAACATCTCCATGTAGACTTATGATGAATGATTTTCAACCATTCTGGACGAGATTAACATAATTGATCATTTTTCTCATTTGCTCTGAATTCAAGCAGGAAAAGAGACTATATTTCCCATTATAATTAGGCTGATAATAAGGTTGAGTGAATTATTGCACTTTTGTTATTTAGGAGGAAAATCTTTTCTCTGCTTCGTGTCAGATGAGATATTAGCAGGGACATAATTCTTATTCTGGGAACAGCTCGGTGAGTGATATTATTTAAATTACACCTCCTTGGGCAAAGCATTCGGAAATACTTTGCAGAGGGGAATTCATCACAAAATGGTATTGAGAAAATGAGGGACATGAGGATTTGATTACACTGACAAAAATGTCTTTTTTCAGAGTAAAGTGAGTAATAATATGAACAACAGGCAGATGTGTACATTACACTGAAAACCCCCTTACACAGACAGACATGTCCGCCTGGCTGCGTCCTCCTGTGTCCTCCTTATAGATACATGTTGGCTTATATTTTGATTCGTTAACAATTGTATAAAGCACATACATATTTCCTGTCATCAAAAAATCCACCTGAACCTCATCACTCTTGTCAGTCACAAAATCATTCTATTCTGCAATGATACTAAAACATACCTTCATCAGTGCTTTAGCCACAGATTTCTTCATTATAACTGTGGAAAACAATATGATACTATCCGTATGCAGTATCCGATGCAGTTGGACTTGACACAGGGTTGGGGGAGTTTGTGGAATGCGGATCATCTCTGCGGCTGATGTCATGCTAAATATCTGTAGTGAACTCCAACTGCCACCCACACTCCTCTTCACCATACTGTACCGCTCTGCTTTCTGTTCTCTTCTGCTGTGACAGGTTGGCCTTTAAGCTTGGCACTGTTATCACTCGGGCTTCACATTTTAACAAGAGCGTCATTAACGTCACCTCGGTGAGCGCTCTGTCGCAGTGACTGACAGCTGTTTTGACAGTCTGTGCCTCATAGACTACATACACATGCAGTGGAGACTGACTTACAATAATGCAATACTAAAAATGTCAGCGGTTCCATTTAACTTTATTGGTTATAAAGCCAGTGGCTAAGAGGGATTTTTTTATGGCCCACTTTCTTAAGATAGTGCTGTCTAAATTGTGTTATACATTATAAACTTCTACATTCTAAATATGGCCCCAGCTACACTGGAAATGTGAAGCACATATACGCCCTTTATGGCACACAATTCAAGGTAAATTCAGTGCAGATAATATATATACTAATATACTCCTCATTCATGGCCCAGAAGTGTGTCCTCACGCAGATTGGCAAAGAACATGTTAGCCAAATGGGCTTCTCTCAAATATACAGCTGCCTATTTCAATTTGGCTTTAAAATCTCTATATATCTCACACATGCCTCTCCTGAGTGGCTGCTGACTGAGTTGGACTGCACATTAACTGCACTTTAACCCCACATCTTTGGTCATCAAGTCATAATCCAACACCAACCCACACTGCACCTCACAATGGCCAATACTATTTTATTGCTTTGCCTGTCATGCCTGAAATGGCAATATAACGGGGTGCTGTTGGTTAGGTTTTTAACACAAACCTGCCATTATAAGACCATAACACCCCATTGAAAAGGAGGTTTATGTGACTCGGTACTTCTATGCTTTCCTCAGTCACTATCCTCTATTTCATCTCTCTTTTCCCTTATTTCTGGTCTGACAATCCCTGCAAGCGCATCACTTGGCTCACCTGTTTGTCCACACGCTGTACAGACCACAGTGTCTCTGTGAGTGACATTATGAGTGACCCCGAATAGTTCCATTGTGAAGAATGACGGTGATCCAGGATTGTCGTACCAAATGCCCTTACAACAACCATCAAGAAAAAAAATGTTACAAAGCGGGCTTGATTCCATTTCACTGACATATTTAACATTTTACTACAGCGAGAACTCAATATTCCCAAAGTACCCGAAATGAATTACATTGTGGATTATCATGTAATTATGAATCTTTCCAAAGTCTGATAGACGAGGAAAATTGAGCCCTGAATATTTCATAATGCACAGCACCATCTTTGTAGAGGAAATCATTTAGGGACAGCATGCTAATTTGCAGAATGGATAAAGGTTCATTGTGAGGCACCAGAGTGCAGTAATTGGAAATCTCTAGTGATTCAAAGCAGTCATTCAAAGATGAGCATGTCTACTCTATCAATGTGCCTAAAAACTATCAACCTTTCACGCTGTTGTCATATAGGCTATTTGTACCAGAAACCACTAAATCACACACATGATTGTTCTGACAAATGCGCACTTTGTGTTTTCTTCTGCAGATGGCCCTGGCACTCTCCCAGCCTCAGCCACCACCAGTATCTGTTCCTGCATCCCAACAGCCGTGCAATGGTAACTCATTGGTTGACTTCCCCCATGTTTTTGATTTCAAAGACAAAATTGGAACATTTGTTAAAGCAACCATGGATTTGCCACAAGTATTTGGGCAATGTGTGTCATAAAGATGATGTTCATAAAGGATCATAAAGGATCAGACACCGCAACCGTAACAGTATTAGCACATATCAGTAAATAACATCAACATTACAAAGGAAAACAAAACAACCAAACAACTTAAGGTTGGATAAATTAGACACTTACAAGAACACTGACTGGGATGTAAAAGAACATTTTTGCCGCGCCCAGAAAACATATGAAGAAATGCCAGTTTTGAAAAATGTCATCTTTTAAAGGCAAATCTAAATGTCAGAGAGACAGATACTTTACACATAGAGAGCGCTGCCTTCTGGGCATAACACAAAAGGCGTGAGAATAATATTTTTCCCAGTTGAAATGAACTGCAATTACCCAGCTTCAAGTATACACAGTAGTAGACTTCCATTTACCATAGCCTGGAGAGCAGCGTGGTCACTACGTTCACAACATTACTCAGGAAATCCAAAAAAGAAAGCACAGCAAAAGCAAAAAGAATATGCATTCATTTAATGGCGCAAAGCAAAATAGAGACATTTGACATACACATTATATTACAATCTGAAATCTGCCCATGAACTGAGCTGAGCTGAAATGTAATGAATTTAATTCCAATGAGCTGAATTCTGAATAACCATAATAATATACTCTACTCTCATAAATAAGAAATAAACATGTTAAGAAATACTGTGGGTCAACTCAGTGTCGTGAATGTTGTCGAACTGTGATGGTTTCTTCTTTCATTTTTCCCCAAAACTTGAAATCACTTCAGGTCATTGATTCGTTGGAGCACACTGCAATACCTTTCATAACGTTGTATGTTCCAGTATGGTGCGGTTTGTCTGACTAAACACATTTGTGCATGTCTGTCTGGTGATTTGGTGACTGTCTATTTCCAATGTGCATATTTGTGTGTGCTCTTCTGTTTATTTGTGTGTGGGATGAGAGCATGGTATTGGCAGGGGTCACGGTTCTTACCCCCGAAGAGGGCAGAAATAAAGCAAGTAGAGCAGCAGGCCCAGTAAACCAGTAAAGGTCTAAATTTTGCATGCTGGTGAATGTCAATCTCATGAATAAGCCAAGGAGGAATAAAGGCTTCCTTGGTCCTCGGCCTGTTTTGAAGTTTGTCTTGACAGAGAATGCCTGTACTTGGGGAATAGGAGCTGAGTGGGTGATTTAGCCCTGTTTCAATCATCTGTAAGCCAGCTGCAGGTAAGTAGGAGAATGCAAAGGAAAATAAGAGGAAGAAGAGGGGGAAGACGAGGAGCAAGTGGAGATGAAGAAAGAAGACAAGAAGAGTTAAAACAATGTGGTCATAGAAGACAGGCCTACCCTCTGCAGAGATGGGGTTGTGGAAACACACACACACACACTCTCCACTCTGCTCCACTTGTCCCAGGTCAGGTGTTGCTACACTGATGGTTGAGGTCATGTGTCAGGCCAGGGAGAGCTAATTTTAACGCTGTGGCTGGAGGGCACCTTCACCCCACAGGGCATTTAGGTATCTCTCCGACCTAGAGCAGAACCACCGGGCTCTTCTCTTAGCTTCCAAATGAGACAGGAACAAATGTCCCGTCACTTCTGGGGCTCCATGTCCCAAAGTGCT
>CABFOQ010031731.1:0-17256 GCA_900660455.1 Gephyroberyx darwinii
ATCGAAAGCGACGTACAATAAGTGCATTCAACATAGGTTGGCAAGAGAACTACCAGTCACCAGAAATCATAAGTGCATTTCCTTCCTAAACAAGCATCTAAGAGCATAACCAGTGCTAAGGTAAAAGTGCAGTAACATTAGCTACCTACTTTTAAGTAAACAAATGAGACAGATAAGTAAATCAAATAAACAAGAGCTAAGACAAAATAAGTAAATCAAATAAACAAGCGCTAATAAACAAGGGCCCAGGCAAATAAGTGAAGACAAATAGTCTAGTGCTAAGAGGAAGGGTCAGGGTAGTGTTTCCTGAAGAGGTGGGTTTTCAGCCTGCGGCTGAAGATGGGCAGCGACTCTGCTGTCCTGACATCAGTAGGGAGGTCATTCCACCACTGTGGGGCCAGGACAGAGAAGAGCCGTGACCGTGTAGATTGACCGCAGGGGCCTCTGAGCGAAGGGGCAACCAGTCACCTCGAGGCAGCAGAGCGATGTGGTCGGGCGGGGGTGTAAGGCTTGACCATAGCCTGGAGGTAGGAAGGAGCTGTTCCTTTCACTTTCTGAATTTTAAAGTCAAAATGAAACTGAATGTAAAGTCAGAATTCTGAGAATAAAGTCAGAATTCTGAGAATAAAGTCAGAATTTGACATTAAAATCAGAATTATGGGTAGCTGTAAGGACCCAACTTCAATGAGAGAGTCACTTTGCGTCATGCAGGAGAGGAGCTACAGGCTGACCGAAAATGTCGGAATTAAACGAGTTTTTGATGGGTCCCAGAGGAAGCTCCTCTCCTGCATGACGCAAAGTGACTCTCTCATTCAAATTGAAGTACCCATAATTCTATAATCTCAGAATTTTTACTTTATTCTCAGAATTCTGACTTTAATCTCAGAATTCTGACTTTTCTGACTTTATTCTCAGAATTCTGAATTTAATCTCAGAATTCTGACTTTGAACTCAGAACTCAAATAAATTTTTCACATATGGCCCTAATCCTCTTCCGTAATAAATGTATATAAGAATACTGTAGGAATATTGAATATTGCATTGATGATATGGGAGATAGAAAACACCACAAAGCACAATAAGGTCACTATTACTAACACTAAACGTATTAGTAAGAGTATCTCAGACAAATTAAAAGTTCCACTAGGAATAGTTTTCTAATACAGAATCTGTCCAACCACTTGGTAAACTGATCTTCTATAATAATAAAGCCTCTTCTGTTTAAGGACCGCCCATTTTGTGAGAAGCATAGCTTGCAGTCAGAAGCGAAAGCACTGTGCATTTAAAGAAACCATAGCAGAGAGTTGGGTGAACGTAAGGGGTCGAGGCACAAGTGTTTGCAAGAAAATTTGGCCCATTCGTTCATTGGTCCATTTGTTACGGTCAAATGGATTAAAACAACAGCTATTTAACTCTAATGCGTTTGGTCCACCAGTGAAGGTGCGAGTTGGAAAGTACCCGAGATGTACGTATCTATCATCCTTCTGCTATGCCAATCGTCATGGAGTCTTTCAATAGGTAAGTAATGTTGCTTTTCGATAAGGAAATGTCAGCTACATCAAGTGAAAAAAAAGTTTAACGCATGCAAGCATCTTATGCCTAATAATAATCCCATAACATTTCTGTATAAATTTACAGTGCTCGATACAGTAGCCTTATCGTACTTTATAGTATTGTTGTTATTATTGTTGTTTATCTCATGTATCACGATAATATTTCTAAAGGTAAGGTGATATCATCCCAGAATTGATTAGCCTATGTGATTGTCATAGCTCTTTGTTCTTAGTACATGCATGTTGTCTTTTTTATTAGACAGCATTATTCAGATCAAGC
This sequence comes from Gephyroberyx darwinii, assembly GCA_900660455.1. Classification (NCBI taxonomy): domain Eukaryota; kingdom Metazoa; phylum Chordata; class Actinopteri; order Trachichthyiformes; family Trachichthyidae; genus Gephyroberyx; species Gephyroberyx darwinii. The sequence goes on from CABFOQ010031731.1 coordinate 1,834, forward strand.
ACAGTGGAGGGGTGGGAAGGGACCAAGTCCTTCTCAACGGAATTCCTTTAACAAGCACAAGCAAGAAAGTCCACAGCATTATCCGGAACATATCGGCCGCTGTGCACCTTCCAGCACCAACCGATGCCAACCAGACTGCTGCATCTAGTGAGTTAATGATAACCACCGATAACGAATACGCTATTTATGAAAGATGATTGATAATGTGAACGGCTTGCGATACACAGCAGCTGCTTCAACCGTCAGTATTTCGCTGACGAATAAACTGTAGCTTTTAATTGCTGTATTATTTCCAATAGAACAATGGCTGGAGAGGATATAATCTAGGACTCAAGTTTGCGCAATCAAAAGCTATATAGGCTACTTTACTTTTTATTCCACAGACAACCACACAGTGCTTCGTCTGCGTGAATGCATACAGGAGGGGTCTCAGGTTCGTTGGACGGACCGCGTGCTCTACGACGGGAAGGTCTACCTGAGTCTGGACGAGACCGACACTTGGACAGCTCATGCTCCCCAGGCACTTGCACTCAAAACGGCATGGGACCAGGACATAGAGCGCACAAGGAAAGAGAGGGTGCGTCTCCAGGAAGGATGTGTCAACCTGATCCAAGAGTTGGGACTTGCTGCGCAACGATTAGGTATAGTTTCTTTCATTTTCACTTTTGGAGAACGCATAGTCTAATCTGTAAAGCCTCAGAGAGTTATCGAACCTACTTACTTAATGTTCCCCACAAAGCACCCCCCAAAACCAACCTCAAATATATGAGGTTCTAATGCATGATCAATCATATTATTCCCTCCTCAATTGGCATTGCATTTACATTTTAGCCATTTAGCTGGTGCTGTTACCCAGAGTTATTTGTAATGAGAGCAAAAGTAGAATAAGTTTCAATTCCTAGATTACCAACATTACAAACAAAAAATAAGGAGTACAATGATCATAGCCATCATGAATTTGCAATATTCCTGAAACCTTAGAATGATCATGTACAACTTTGCTGTAGTGGAGGACCAGCAAGGTTTTTCATACCCTGTATAAATCCATGAAGAGTCAAGCACCATCATCACTTGACACACTTTCACATTGTAATATAAAAAAAATCTCTTATCCACCGATGTAACCTGGAACAATGTTACCAAAGTGAAGTATCAGTTTGTTCTGTGTTTGCATTCTTTAGACATTTGCAATCTGTTCACAATTTTGGAATATCTTCCCAGATCCAGAGACTACTATGTATGCTTTTCTGGTCCCAGTATTTGCATTTCTGGTCTTAGCTTGTCTGACTGGAATGAGCATCATCTCCAACAAACAGGGTGAGTAAATGAGATTTACCTTTCTATTTGAATTCATCCCCTCTGCCATAATAAAGTATAATTTTCTATTATCCCAGAATGGAACACATTTTTCTCAGTCTTTCATATTAGACAATCAACATTTATAGTGATTTAGCAGAACTGATTTAAGCAATTTGCTTCTGTTTAGGTTATTTTTACTTAAATTCCCCTTTCTCCCTTAAAACGTAAGCTTTACTCAAAACATGTCATGTAATTTGTGATCACATGAATGTGGTATGGTGTCTCAGAAAATGTAAAGTATGGTCATGTGGTTTTCTTTCTCGCTCTCTCCCCCCAGGATTGAGGCACCCTGGAGGTAAACAAAACATTCTTTTCTCTTTGGTCTCAGTAGATTTCTCTGTTAACAGGCATGGGAGAAGATTGAGCAAGTTAAAAATTCACCCAACAACATCCAACAACACAACCATATGTACTGCCTCCTTTCTTTTTATGGTGTGTGTGTGTCATCTGGTTCTGTCAGTCATGAATGACTATGATACAGTATGACTCTAACTGTCAGGTCAGCCAGTGACACATAATTTACCACAAAGAAGTCAGTTAATGCACATCTGAAATAAAGCACAAGTGATGCCCAGCCCACTTGTGGGCTGGGCATCCCCTTGGGCTCCCTTGGATTCCCTAGGGGGCATTCCCCCCTAGGGAATCCAAGACTCTTTAACCTAAATCAGTGGAATTGTGCAGTGTATTGTGTCAGCTTGGGGAATTCAGTGATTTGGTTCAGTTATGAATGTCATAACTTTATGACCAGATCTTTCCAAACTTTATGGTTTGGAAATGTCTGGTGAAGCTTTGCTTGTTTTCCCTAATCCGTTCCCCTTTATTTCTTGCAGGTGTCATCGGCTCCGTTATCCACTATCCTCACAACATCACAGAAATGCCTCTAGAAAAGAGAGGCTCTGATTACCAGACCTTGTAATTCAAAGATGCAGCTGACTGTTATCAGGTTCATGTTTTAGCTGTGTATCTATACCCTTGACTGTCCGCCTCGCTACTGCCACCTACTTCCTTTTTACATCGACAATGTAGGTCTGTGACTGCAGCCAAAATTTTGCTTTCAACAACCCACTATAATGAAGCAATGCTAAGAATTGAGGCCTAGTGGCCAGATGGATTGTTCTATGCACTTTTATATATATATGAATGATTTAAGCAATTTGCTTCTGTATATATATGTGTATATATATATATATCACATTTTACATTGGGCTTTTGTATATACTTTTATACACACACACACACACACACACACACACACACACACACACACACACAGTTGTGAATAGGTTCACTTCCTCCAGGAATTAGGATTTGTTCCACAAGATTTTGACAGTGTAATATTGTTTTGTTTGTGATATCTTCCTTATAGTTAAATATATTTTGATGTTTTGTTTCCTGTTGTCATACATTCATGTGGAATTTATCTAATTAAAAATACTTTTATCTTTGGTTTGATTGACACAGACATGTATTTTAATCTGACATAGATGGATGTTGTTCACACACTTTTGTAGTAATATTATTTATTATATGGATGCTGCCACATGAAATGCTGACTGGAGAGCACAAGTTGCACTACATCAGACCACAAATTCTGTCTCAGTTTTGACAAGGGTGGATGTCCAGGTCTTGTGTGAGGTTTGTAATGAGTGGGCCTGAATGGAGCCAGCAGTGTCACTGCTTCGATAGTACTCTAAGTTATCAAACATGAGGTTTAGGTAAACAAACATGGTTGGGAATGCTCACATTCTCAGAGAGCTAATACAATCACTGTGGGAGCCGGGAGCATGAAGTAATGAGTGGCAGGAGAACCTGTTTTCTCTTTCAGGATTCTTTCACCTTATGAGAGGAAACTACCACACGACATAGGAGTAAATGGAGCAAAAACAATGTCCTACTGCCCCCTATTGTTAACAGTAAGCGCCAGTTAACGACAGACTCTGGATGACTGACGTATGATTATCAGCAGATGAAGAGAAAAAAAGAAAATAAACACAACATGACCACGCCTTTTGGGTGGGAGTCAATATAAGGGCTTTTAAATTTGATGCTGCAAACTATATCACAATTTCATATCACTGTCAAGCATACTTACAATTATAATTATTATTATTATCTGATTTATACTATACTGCATTCCACTCCATTCTCCAGAAAACTAGTAATAACGAGTTTACACAGCCAGGGTCATAACCTCTCTGGCATGCATCTTTCGGCCTATAGATGGCGATACAATTTTTCCCTAACACTTTTGGGGGGTGAGTGAGGTGGGGTTTCGTTCTGACGTCTTCTTTCAGGGCGTTTCCTCCACCAATCACATAAATACATTCATGTGCGTTGCTATAGTAATGCCATGGTAATAACAACAGCTTTTGAACAAACCAATCATAGGAGCGCTTTCGGACATTTAAACCAGGCGGCGTCCGGTTCACACAATTTGAAAATTGCGAGAGAGAAAGAAGCCAGCGGTGAGGCACGTTTATCTGAGCGGTGAGCTAAGTTTGTTCAGTTCCAGGTTCTAAATATACCACTTTTAGCTAGTGGATTTGGGGTAAAGCTAGCTTTATCTTTAGTTTGCAACCCCTCCGTAAACTTTGACGGTATGTTAACGTACGAGCTAGTGTCAACGCGAACGTTAGCTAACGTGTGTTTCTCACTTTAACCTATCTATCTAACGCAGCTCAGCTAAATGGGTAGTTCGTTTGACGTGAAATCAATCCTGTTTTTGATTTTGATGAAAACTAAGTGAAGGCTAATCTTAGCGCGAATGAACTAGCTAAAAAAACATTACATCTTAATCAATCTTAACGTTAAGTTAGCTAACTATTTTCAGACTAATGGTGGTCTAGCATTTCTGACTTAACGTTTTCTGTTGTGTTGTAACGTTACAGATCGTCTGATACCCTGGCTCAAACATGGCTCAGTTTGGATTCGAGAACGACATCCACAGTATCTTGAAGTTGGACATGCCAATCACAAACGCGCCCATGGCGAGGTGGCAAAGAAAGGCCAGCTCCTCAACCACGTCTACTACAAACGCTTTATCACCTGGAAAACCTACAAATGTCTCCCTGAGTACATCCAAAACACCGAGCAAAACTCCAGGTAAATTACTCACATGATTTGCAAATAATACGGATGTATTTGACAGATTGGTATTCATCTCTGTAGTCAAATCGGCATTATTTTTCAACTAATCTGGCACTGTTCCTAGGTAAAAATAAAAAATGCACTCCTTCCAAAGTTGGAGGTGACCGCTTCATACCCATCAGAAACAGCAAACAGATGGATGTGGCAAGCTTCCTGCTCACCAAAGAGAATGAGCCCATGGACACAAACAACACAGCTGGAGCATTAGTAAGGAGATTTTGCCTTTATTCTATCTCTAGTCCTTCTCCTTTAGTAAGGCATTTTATTGATCCGGCTCTCTTTTGAAGGAAAACCAGAAAGCCTGGTCTGTCACACTCAATGGATACAACATTGAAGAAGCAAAGATCCTACACCTTGGAGGGAAGCCACTGAATGCTCCAGAAGGTAAAGTAATTGCCTGCTGATTTGATGTCATGCAGTGGCATTGCATGAACATAAGAACTCAGGATTTATGTTTTTGCTCAAATTTACAGGTTATCAGAACAACTTGAAAGTCCTCTACAGTCAAGTTACCACCCCCGCTTCCACCAAAAAGACAAGATACATATCTTCTGTTCCTGACAGAATCTTGGATGCACCTGAACTCAGAAATGATTTCTGTGAGTTTCTTAACTACATATTTGCAATGACATGGCAGAGGTCACAGAGTGGTGACTTATTCCTAGTAATGTACATGCATCTCTTGATTTTGGGTCTAGTTGTCGATCCAGTGACATAACATGTGTATGAAGACTTCATCACTTTTCAGATTCATACCACACTCCTGAGGTTGGATGAGGTGTTCCTTTTTACTCAAGGACATTCCTTTGTATCTGACGAACTTTCATTTGGTCCTGCTTCTCCCAGATTTGAATCTGCTTGACTGGAGCAGTCGAAACGTTCTGGCCGTGGCTCTTCACAACAGTGTCTACCTCTGGGATGCCACTCAGGGAGACATCGTTTTGCTCATGAAGATGGAACGTGAAGGGGACTACATCACTTCAGTGTCCTGGACAAGTGAAGGCAGCTACCTGGCCATCGGCACCAGTGACTGCAATGTTCAGGTGAGTGTGCCATCCAACCCACACCTACCTCACTTAATCTTTAGTTCATAGTAGCAGGTGGTAATTAATGTACTGCTTCCATTTGTTTATTCCTGTATTTTTCTTTCCCTAGTTGTGGGATGTGGAGCACCAGAAACGTTTACGCGGCTTGGCCAGTCACACTGCTAGAGTTGGTAGCTTGAGTTGGAATGATCACGTTCTGTCCAGGTATAGTAGCTGTCTAACACTCCCTAAAACTGAAATTGGATGTATCTTGAATGTATATGGTTAAATGGATTAATTTATCAGATTAAATGACACTGGAAAATGGTGTATTCTTACTAATTTGTATGCGTGTATATTCCAGTGGCTCCAGATCAGGTCACATCCACCATCATGATGTGAGGGTGGCAGACCACCACATCTTTACACTGACAGGTCACACTCAGGAGGTGTGTGGCCTTAAGTGGTCCCCTGATGGGAGATACCTTGCCAGTGGGGGCAATGACAACATGGTGTATGTGTGGCCAGGCGTGCAGGATGCCAGCAACGAAAGCCAATCAGTCCGCTGCTGGAGTGAACACCAAGGAGCAGTCAAGGTGTGCAGCTGCTTCGTGTTACTGGGTTATGGAGTTTAGATGAGCTGTTCAACAAAGTGTTGTTTTTTTTTTTTTTTAAAACTAGTAACCCACCACCAGATACTATCACTCAAGACAGGATTCCCGCTGGTCATAGACTACTGGTGTATCATGGAAGTTTGATAGGTCCTTTGACTTCATGGAACCTGAGGGAATTCTAAATTTAAGTATTACAATACATTGGACACAAGTTAATCATCTGGTACTTATATTCAGTGGTAGCTTGGCTTCAGTTTGTTTGTAAGTTAACTCAACAGAAACTACAGCCCAGCAGATAAATCTTCATGTAATTAACAAGCTATAGACAATCACACACTACTTATTTAAGGAAATTGGGTAACTGAGACGTAAACCCTGTTTGGCCCCATTTAGCTCTTAACAACAAATATTCTTTCAGTTAAATGGTTTCAACATGCTAGGAAGGAATTTCAGTTTTTGTCTAATGAATTCTCTGCCATAAGAATTTCACATCAGCTCCAGGGTGTGGACTCTGACAACCTTTTATTTTTTTGGTTTAAATTGTTTTAGGCTTTAGCCTGGTGCCCGTGGCAGTCAAATATCCTTGCGTCTGGGGGTGGAACTAGCGACCGGCACATCCATATCTGGAACGTAAACAGTGGCTCCCGCATCAGTTCACTTGACACTCAGTCCCAGGTAACTGCACCCGTCTAGTCCCGCATTACCAGTTTTAATGGCTGTTGTCTGAACAATGTAACAAAAGTCTTAATCTTGTACAGTTTTTTTTATATTTATTTTTTTTAAACTTTGCATGACAACTCCTCAACATGACTCCTTCCTCAACATTCAAGTTATGATAACTTTGCTTTTCAGATTTCTTCGCTGGTGTTTGCACCGAACTACAAGGAGCTGGTGTCTGGCCATGGATATGCCCACAACAATGTAGTTATTTGGAAGTACCCTTCTCTCTCCAAAGTCGCAGAGCTCAGTGGTAAGTTACTGGCTTGATGGCTGGATTTGGTCTACATTTGCTCATATTTGTTGCTTTTAAAAGAAAGCAACACCTGGATAACTTCAAACTAGCCTTGTACTTAATGTTTTAGCTGGTTTAAGCAAACTTATTCTCTTCATTTTAGGCCACGAGGACAGAGTTCTTAATTTGACTCTGAGCCCAGATTACTCTACTATCGCTTCTGTTGCTGGTGATGAGTCTGTACGCCTCTGGAAGAGCTTTGAGCTTGACCCTGTTAAGAAGAAGGCCAAGGACAGGATGGTCAAATCAACAAGCGGTGTCATTCACTCATCAATCAGATAATGGGCTTGGTCCTGCTGTTGACTATTTTGGGCCAATGTTTAATATTGAAATGTTGATGAAATTATGTACATAAAGTTTTTATTTACTTTAAAATAAAGTTTTCCACTTAAACATTCTTCTACTTGATGTACACAGGTTTGTCTGATCACACAATCTGTAGTTTTTTAGAAGGATTTGAGCCAAAACTGGTCACACTACTTTTTTTTTTTTTTTTTTCCCTTTTAAAAATGGGTAGTTTGACAGCCTCAATTGTTCATACAGGTCTGCCTAATGTGTTTAGTAAAGGCACAGTACAAATGTTCAGTGTTGGCTTTTAAGCAGAATTAAACAGCTATTTCTGAAATGTATTTGGGCTTCGGTTGGGTTTTACTGTATGACCTAGATGCATAGCGTACAGTGGACTTGCTATGAATAAAATTATTCTGTTTGACTTTTTGTTTTAGGCAATTGTTCCTTTATATTTAAGTGTTTTCATCTTTCATAACTTGCTGTAGGGCCATTAAAAGGAAAATACCAGTGTTTAATGTGGGTTCTGTGTCTTTCTTGCGAGGAGTTAGCAATTTCATAAACTTTATCTGGTAGCCATTTTGTGATCTATCACTGCCACCGGCTTTTGGGGGTCTAAGAAACATACCAGGAACACCCATGAAAAATGGTAGTAAAAGTTCCAGGTCTACCAGTCTTTCCTGAACAATTAATCATTTGACAGATGCATAGCTGTTCTGAAATGTTTCCTCAACAATATTCCTATGTAATAAATAGGACCCACACATTAACAATGGTATTGTCCCATAAAGGTCATACTATGCTTCTGAAACAGTGCTGCAATACTGGCAAAAGATGGTCATTTTATGTAGAAATTGTGCACCTTAAGTAAAATGCATCAATACTGTATTGTATAAAATTGTCTTAATTGAGATGTCTGGTATATTAAAGTGCAAACCATAACTGCTAATCAAATGACAGCCCTTCATCAAAAACATTTTTATTTCAAAAGATAAATAAAAACATTGGACATTTACAAAACAACCTTCCTGTGTAGTGGTTATTTACATGTGCTAGTCTTTTCAGTAGAAATTGTGCAATACTCTCAAGCAACAAGGGTCATGCCAGCAAAAAAAAAACAACTATCAAAGGGCAGGCCGTGTCAAGCTTGAGTTTGAGAATATCAGTGACAAATGTCCACTAATCTTCATATAATGTGCCTCACCGTTAAGTTTCCACACCATCCAACAATTGACCAACACAATGTTGCAAGTAGAGATTAACTGCAAAATACACTATGCAATTCATATCAATAACTGAATAAATACAAGAAGGACTTTATACATTTTGGAATCTGTGGCATTCATTGAGGCTCTATAGACCATCAGTCATTTTGCAGGCAGCAGGCTAGATTTCCTTCACTTTGCCCGGGATGATTTTGCCATTAGTGTGGTGGTGCGGCTTCCCATTCTCCAGCTGTTTGCCATTGGTCACTACAGTGATATCGTTGGTTAAGCCATTCTGTTTTGGCTTGTCCACTGAGGCAGGAAGCCGTTTGCCCTTTATGTAGGCCTGTATCCAAAAATTGGAGAAGAGGAGGAAGAAGAAGGTGCCATAGATCCAGATGAGGTGGATCCAGGTGGGAACTTGGTAGTCACACTTCTCCATGAAGTAGTATTGACTGATGTGAACGGAGATGAGAATAAACTGGATCTGTAGTGGGAAAGAATAGGTTTCTATGAAAAGGGCAATGATAGACATTTAATAAAAATCTCACATTATACAGGACTACCACAGCACAATCAAATACGCCACTCGTCACAGTATCTAGCTGTATTGTAAAAAAGGGACATACAAGTTGGATTGCGGTCATGTACTTCTTCCACCACAGGTATTTCTGGAAGCGAGGTCCTGCAGCGGACAGTCCGTAGTAGAAGTACATGATAACGTGGACCACTGAGTTAACCAAGGCATGCAAGGAGCCCATTCCCCCGACTAGAGAGACAGGAAAAGACAGACAATGATGCAATTTGTTCACAGCCATTTCAAAGTTCATTCTACAGATTTCACTCAAGCTTGTAGAAAATCGTAGGAATTAATGCAGTTATACATTGAGTCCACAAATGATGACACATGGCTTTTGTTTTGGGTCCATACTGTCATTACTTTGGATGTGAAATGGCAAAGACTCAAGATTAAAATGCCAAATAATTTAACAGTATTCTCAGCAATGTCCAATTTACAGAACTAATGACTATATAATCTCCTATTTTGTGTGTGAAATTCATTTGGAGACACAGTGTAAATCTGTAGTTTCACAAACTGTTGTGTGTTATGCTGGGTAAATCTCACCTGGGGTCAGGGTGATACCCCACCACCAACTCCAGGGCATGAAGGAGTGATGGAATACGTGGAGAAATGTGATCTGGCCGTGCTTCTTTCTCAGCACAAAGAATACCTGAAATTAAACCAGACAAGCTCACATCACAGTCACATTTAAGTCTATGGAATAGTACTACAGAATAGTAACCAAAAGGTCAGAAAAGGGTAAGCCACTACAGAAGGCAAACATGTTTGGAGAAAGATGAAAGATCCTCACTGTGTCAAGGAGCTCAATGTACTTGGAAAAATAAAAAACCCACGCCACTTGAATCATCTGGGGGAAGGAAAGGCAAAAATTAAGTTAGGCAACAATAGTTGTAATATCATACAAACTATATGATTTAGTAAAACTGATACTCTAAACAAATACTATTTAGACAATTACCTCTATTTAACAAGCCTTCAGAACAATTCTGATCTAAAATTACCTTTTTTCAATTGCTTTTCAGCAATTAGACTTGACAAGAGGCCTGACAAGTGGCTTAAAAAGTGTTGCATTACCCTAAGGGCCTGTGGGCTGTTCGAGGTGTCAATAAGGTCACATCTCCACGTGTAGGTGGTGCCCCATCCAGCCATCATGAACTGTGGCAAAAGTGGCAAAACACATCAGCAGCTGTTATATCATTAAAGTCATAAACATCCTGAACATTTAACATGTCTTCTTCCCCTGTTGGAGGGATTTGAATCAGCCAGCATAAAGCTGCTCTGCTGACTGAAAACACATACCTACCTCATACACTATGTAGGCATTCAGTGCAACCATGGAAAAGTTGTAGACAATCATGGCTGTGTTGAGGCGATAGGGCTTGCGGTTGGCCATGAGCCGAGGTCCAACATACACAGAGAAAAAGACATAGGCCAACAAGATGGTGGTCATCTGTATGGGGCTCTGCATCAGTGGGTAATCTTTCACCCTAGTATCTGGGGACAACAAAAGCACACGCTCAGGAATATTCTCAGCACACCAGTAATGGTTACATGCAGAGATGTAGTGGAGGGCCACCTCAATTCAGTTTACAAACTTTTTCATTTGCAGAATACCAACCTGTTTAGGTTAAATCTGATCTAAATTCATAGGGTCATTCAAAAAATAAAAGCACAGACACCTTTCTGAAAATCTTTTATATTGGTGGTAGTTATGATGGTCACTGACTAGAGGTCATAGTTTACCCACCTTTTTATTTACCACTACCATAAATCACATGGAATAAATAACATAAGTGCAAATGGATAACATGAGAAAAATGAAGATACTCACCAGTTCTCATCAGGATATAGTTGTGTAATTTTACAGCGTTTGATACAACTTCTCGCAGCATGGTGACTGCTTTTCTTAGGCGGACTATAAATAAACCCCTGAAATACAAAGAGACAAGGAGTCAAACTCAATGTTTAACGAGGAGAGGAAGCTAAGCTAAAGGGAGGGTGTTAGACAGGTGAGTAACAAAGCGACCTGTCCACCTGCTTCCCCCCTGACTGAACAAACAGGAGACAGCTGCTCAGCCTCATCAAACACCTCACAGTGCCCTTACACGCAAAACCTTCCAAGAAATACACAGGGAAAAGTACACCAGACATTTTGTGATTTTCAGCTTCTAATTCAAAGTGCAGTATTTCAACTAACAATCACCGCCATTCTGGCACCAAGTCTGTGGCACCTTTTAAATCCTTTACTTTCTAGAGTTGTTTCAGTCAAACAGAAGAAATGCAAGAAAATACCATCCCCAAATCTATTAGTATGTCTGTTTGACATGGGATTTGTAAAACATCTGAATTGTCGGTCTAAAAACAATGAGGTACTCTTTCACCGACTAACAGAGCAAGTCAAACAGGTGAGGCAAAGAAGTCAGCCCATTTGGCCTCACTACATATGAGCTGATCATCATAAATTAACAGGCAAATGTACATAGATATAGCAAAGAAACATTAACTTCATCAGAAAAGGACAACAAAAGTTGTTTCCATAATCCAGAATTTACCGGGTAGGGAGAGGTGTATCTGACAAAAGACACTAGTCAAGATCAGTCAAGAGAAACCTGTTCTGCCATTTACAAAACAATAAAAATGTTACAGGAGCAGTAGAGAAGGCAGATCTTGGCACAAGTTAAGCATATATGGAAACAGCTTGAGTATCTGCTTTTGTGTTAGCAAGTGACTCACCTGCTGAGTACAAGTCCTCAGCCCTCTCTAATGCTGAGGATAGCTGTTGCACAGCCAGGGCAGGCAGCACTGGAGCACAGTTCAGCTGCAGTGGGTCAGCAACACCGGTGAGAGTGATGATGTGGAAACCAGATAAATGTAATACTCTTCCTTGGATGTTAGCTTCCTAATGTCCTCAGATGTACAAATATTTTTTCAATGAAGATCCACCAAGAGCCCAATCACTCATAAGTTAGTGAGGCAGAGCTAGAGAGAGATGAGCACAAGCAGGAGACCAGCTATGGTAAGCGTGGGATTGGAATCATTCACTTCAATTTAAACCCAGGACACTACTACAGACAACGCCTTGCTAGTTTCAGGACCACACCCTGTTGCAACTCTAAGCTCCACCTTCTTGTCTTCAGTTTGCCTTTTGTGATTGGTCTGTCTTGTGCATGGTTGTTTAAGGGACAGTGTCTAAAAGTTAGAGTCACTGGTTACTGAAACCAGTAGCCAAGGGGTGAAAGCCCTTTTGTTAGGCAATGAAATCCAATTAACACACTGGCATCAAAAAAACAACTTCACATTAAAGATGAAACCACTGTGAAACAAATAAATGGACTGAAAATATATAAAATATATATATATATATAGACAAGATAATGTATAGATTTAACTGTTTCCCCACTAGTTCCACTCCCAAAAGATTTTAATAAGAATATTTCCAAGCACAGAATTTGGGCTAAAGCTGAATTTGGATATGGGGCAATAGCAGACAATCACGATTGTAATGTCTCATGTTTGGGTTCCCCACACCTTCCTGCTTTGTAATGAGATTGCTTAGCATGGAGGCCGGGCTCCAGCCCTGTCAGTGCTGCTATGACAAGTTCTACAGCTCTCCTGTGGCTCTGGTTCTACCTGTTCCCCAAGCATCGAGGACGGGTGTGTGATGTGGGTGGGCCTTGAAATTGACTCATCAACCTGTACCTTGGAATGAAGGTCTGGCTGGAATGAGAGGAATCTATGCACGAGAGTATAAAGAGAGAGAGAGGGAGAGAGACGGAAACTGAGAGAGAGAGAGAGAGAAGGGGGACAGGAAACATCACAGTGTCTGTGTACATATAGCTTAGGACATGTTTTTTTGCACATGGAGGATCTTCCATACATTCAGTGCATGCTTGGAGACCCTAGGATTCATACTCCATATATGACATGGACAATCTGGCGTGTCTTATTACACAAAAGATAAACCTTTGCAAATGCATGCAAGACATGAACCAAGTGCATATTTCAGATAATTCAGGGAGGCTCTAGAAATTACACCTGTAGGGGAAGAGTGACTGCCAGCTAGCCACTTGAAGGTGTGGCTCTGTGCTTTAGGTCACCAAAATCAGATGGAACAGAAACTAGATTCATTAACATGTTTAACAATTCAGTTGTAGATTCCTACAACAAAGAGAATAAGGGAAGACAACTGCTTAGACACAAAGAGTTTCTGCAAAGGAAGAGTTGCACTATCTCACTCTCAAAACAAAACAGTTCCTCAATGAGCCATCCACGTTTAGTTGACAAAGCCCTGTGACATTGAACCTAAACAAACACTACCAAATATTGGCACTACTTATCCACCAAAATCAATGCAAATCAGAGAAAAGCACATGATTAAAATATGTCATGATTATTTAGACTAGACCACAATATTGAACTGTTTGTGGCATAAACCTTTGACTGATGGAGGCTCCCAGAATCTGGGCATTCACTGGCTGTGAATGAGAAAGTAGTTGTCATTGTCTTTCCAATCAGGCAAGCGAGGGTCAGCTGTTTTTCATAGCTGCCATATTACTACATGCTACAAGGCACTGGCTGTTCTTGTTAATCTTGTGACCATAAAATATTCATTTAGCTCTAGGTTTTGCCCAAATAGCAGAATTCATTACATAGAAAAAATAGCAAACAACGTAACAACATCAGTAGACTACCACAATTCTTTGCCTAACAGCATGGCAGCAAGAGAATAAACAGCAGCAAGAAAATACACAGTGTGTGTCCATGAGACAAACCAGTTGGCCTCAATTAGACAATTGTAAAATTAGACAGGGTAGATGCCTCTGGAGGAGAGAGGAGAGACCGGGCTATGCTGCTAGGAGGACTGAAATGAATGGACTTGAGTTGAGATTGGCTAAACCACCATCTGGTTCTCATAAATTCACTTTTCAGTGACATTGACATTGACCTTGAATCTGGTATCTTAACTTAACTTGTTTGTGTCCTCCCATTGCAGATGACACAGGATTCCAGGGGTGGAAGAGTACCACAATGTTCTACTCAAGTAAAGGTATTGTAATTTTGCTGAAATCTTACTCAAGTTTAAGTAAAATTCCTGGTGTAAAAACCTACTTGAGTAAAAGTTACTTTATAAAAAACAGACATTGTTGCATATGATCTTTCCCATGCGATGCAAAAGAACGAAAGGACAGAGTTCAATATGTGATATGTTTTTATAGACTATAAAGTGTTGAGCTTTATAAAATAATACTCATGTCATTCATGTCATTATCTGATGTGTGATTAAATAAACTGAAAATGCTCCTCTTCATTATTCAATGACATTAGTACGTTTGTTTTGTTACTAGCTATCCCTCTAGCTAGCAAGACTAGCGAACTACCTCGCAACAACCAGGCTAACACAAACCAATGAAGCTGGATGGACGTTAACTAAACTACTATCGTGGATAAATTTGAAAATTTGATTGTCCAGTTTCTGAGGCAATGATTATGGAGAGAATGTACAAAATGTGTACTTTGTAATGGATGTGATTTACAATGTAGCAAAATACAATATTTAAGTCATAACAAATAATATAAACTTCAACAAATAATCAAAAAACTCCAAGTCAAATCAAATCAAATTTATTTGTATAGCCCTTAATCACCGTTACAGTCTCTAAGGGCTTCACAGTGCCCAACATGTGAAAACAATAAATGGTTAGTACACGACATCCCCCAACCTTAGACCCTCACAGAGGACAAGGAAAAACTCCCAAAAAACCTTTTAGGAAAAATGGAAGAAACCTTGGGAGGGGCTACTCAGAGAGGGATCCCCCTACCAGGATGGTTGGGCGTGTAATAGATGCCGAGTTTGGGCAAGCAGCATATACAGAGTTCATGAAAGTTTATTATGGTGGACATCCAGATCTGATGTGGGGCATCACAGCACATGGCAGCTCAGTCGGTGTCATCGTAGGACTAGGGACCATGCAGACGCCAACACTGCCCAGATAGGAGAACGCCCGCTCAGTCAGCATCATTCTAGGAGGGAGCACCACGCAGACGCCAACTCTCACACCCACACACACCCATACACACTCACACTCACACAGACAGACATGACCAGCGTCAGTGGACAGGAGCAGGTAGACCAAGAGAATAGGACATGTAGGCAGGATGCTAGTTCCCATTGGCAGGACCCTGAGCTATG
>CABFOQ010031733.1:0-15606 GCA_900660455.1 Gephyroberyx darwinii
AGCACCCAGAATCTAGCCACTTATAGGGAGGGGTACAACGTGTACGGCTCCGAGGGGGTCAAGATATAGGGGTAGGATTTAGAGGCTCCCATATAGGTGGGGTAATGGTGATTATGGTGGTGGTGCTGTAGATTATTGTCGATGTAGATGTTGTTGCAGCAGCCCCACGCAACTGTGTTGTTGTTAATGTGGTGATGAGGATGTGGTCAAGCATTGTGGAACCAATTTTTCACGTTTATTTTTTTTACATTGTGAAAGCTACTTGTTTCTTATTTTTGCTGTTTTGTTTCATTTATTATCGGCCTAACATTTTCTTAGATTTTGGGCTTCTATTTGGTTTGTGTTCTGTTATGGTTGTTATGTTTCGTTACTTAGCACTTCACCCCGGGCTAGATTGGGGTTACTGCAGATTTGGTTCCATCGTCTTTGGCTGCAGATGATGATGATGATGGTGATGATGATGATAGTGATGGTGATGCTCTTGGCTGATGACTTGAATAGGCACCTGCATTGTACTCAAGCTAAGAAAAAACTATAAAATAATAATTGAGTAGGGGTGCACAACTCCATCTGCAGGGACTACCAGCTCTGTATTATATCCATTTCCCTCACGGCCCTTTGGTCCAGCTCACAGTGTTTAGTTCCTGGTGTATCATGGTAATCGGTTTTGGCTTTTATCACAAGATTACTTAACTTAATCTGTCAAACTAGTTCCTAAAATCCTTAAATCCATATGTTGCAATTACCGACTGGTGGTTGCACTGAGGCCCAATAGATTGGTTTCTTGTTTGTAAACATTAGGAGGTGCGTGTGCAACCCTGGTGCAGAAAATTCACTACACTACTATGACACTATATTTTACTTTGCTCTGTGATTTGCCATTGTATAATGTGGATGGATTCATTTATGTTCCTGAGGCTTACTATCTTGGTGTTATCATTTTGACTTCACCTTTGCAAAGATGTAATGTTACATTTAGCATGTTTTACTGCTCACATTAGCATTGCTAGCTGACAGCAACAATACAATACAGCAACATACAATACAATATAACATTACCTTGCAGCCATTAGCTATCTCTTTTATTAACTTTTTGGCTGTGTCTATATTTTGAAAAAACTAAATTTGATCAGTATTGCATCTTTTCCTGTGTATAGCAGTGAGCATTGTTGCTACGTAACTGCTTAATGACTTAAAAGGTTTAGGTCTGGCTAGATGAAAGTAAGGGAAGAGGACACACCATGGGCTTATTCTCATATTACACAGCTGATCACTTACGTGCAGTCCAATTTGATCTATTTAGTACATGATGGCCATTTTTAAGTGGGTTTGGGTGGGTGCAAGACAGACTGGAAGAGTATAATACAGAAATTGTGGGGTATGTCGCCTCCTAAAGCCCTGCACTCAGTAGGATTAGTAGAACACACAGACCTTAGCTTTCCTCTGCCAATGAAGGGATTGATGATGCTCGTCACTGCTTATTTCCCTGTGTGATAATACAGGATAGGGAACTTTATCTACATCTGTAATACATATTTGTTGTAAAGTAAAATGACTTACAGTGAGCATTGGGAACATAAATGAACATGCTAATATAATTTTGCTGTAGGCCTCGTACAATGAAAACACAGAGGAGTTAAAGAAAATATTTGATTGTATTCCTGCTGAATCTCCCATCCCAGGTCTGCACCCACACTTCAGCTGTGATGTTGCAGAGAAACCTGTCTATATTTGGCAGAGATTATCCATAGAAATACATTTATGTGAATGTAAGTTGTAGCTGGAGCAAGAAACCATGGATCACCTATTTTGTAATTATATTTTGAGTAAACTGTTCTGGACAAATGTGAAAATAGTCTTGTAGTGTGACCTAGGCTTCGGTTGTCCTAAAAACACCGTGAAGCACAGTGTTAGTGGCAGTAACACAGCATAGTTTTTAAAAAGACACAAATATTCACAAATTTTTTGAGTTGAAAATAGTTACACAATAATGATAAAATGTTATTCTCTAAAACAATATAGCTATTGAAGAGTCGTGGCCCATTCTTATTTCAATCAAATATCATGCAGTTACAGTTGTGTATTTATTTGATATTTTCAAACATGACAAGCAGAACTGGAAGCATCTGTTGTCTAAATTTCTTCAACCAATCACAATCTAACCCAATCAGAGTTGACCTTTTGCCAGCTCCGTTGGCTAGTAGCATCCATAGTGCTTCATGTTTCATCTGAAAACTGGAGTTGTGCACCCCTGCCTTAGACCGACCAACCAGGAAACACTTTGACTTACTCCACCCCTGACAACTTCAAAACAGCCCAGTTACGAACTGTGGAGGAATAATGACCCAGCAAACACTTCACATAAAATGGCTACTTAGTGATGAAAAATTCAAAACCATACGTTTGTTTACTGATGTAGAAGAGCAATTAACTGAAATGAAAGGAAACACTGGTAGAACTTCATTTTGACGATCTGCTAACAAACTTTTCAGAGGAATCAGGTCATTTTAGATGGTTTGATCACAATGAGAAAATTAGCAGTGTCAATGTAGTACCCAGGATGCCTAAGAAAGGACACAACATACTGTACTCATTCATGGATGAAGTATTAAGATCTCCATGAATAAACCACGTTGAGGTCCATGGACTAAACCTAAAAGCAAAAGCTACTGAGTATAAAAATTGCTTATTTTTCCATGGTCTAGGATAGCAAAATCAAATCCCAACCAAGACTGCAGCCTATGATGCCATGCCAGTCATCCAGCCTGGAGCTATTCTAGACAATGAATGGGAGACTTTGTGGAATCGTAGCACCTTTGTCTAAACCTAATCATCAAATTGAGTTTCTTGTTATAATAACACAATAACACTATCAGTTCTGAACCGTTCAGAGACAGGTCTGAACAGAAATTGTACATTGATCCCCTGAAAGTCATCCTGGGTACTTTTAGAGTCACCTTTTCCAGTTTTTCTGTTTGGCTCTCAACTGAGCTGTACATCAGCAGACAGCACACATTAAAAGAGGGGCACAAACTCTGGCAATGGGAGACAATATCGGCTGTTAGTTAATACAGAGCGGACTGTTTTAGGGATTAATCTTACACATCTTAATGCTTATTTTCAGAGGTTTTACTGAGTAATCCATGTATCCAAAACCAGTCCAAAGATTTGGCTTTTTCAAGGCTACATATGAAGGCCAGTGAGCAGTTTGTAAGCAGAACTCAAATTGCTGTATTTCAGAAAGTGATGAGGTAACTGAACACATGTTTGTCATGGATGCCAAATGACAGCATCCAACCATGTTTCCTTTTCTAGCATTATTTACAGACATTAGCTTCTCAGGATATGAAATTTTGAAAATTGCTACCTTTGTGTGAAAACCCTGTAACTGAAAATATAGTAAAATGTGGGCATTTGGGGCAAATTTGAGCCAGTTTCAGTATCCTGGAACCAATAAAACCTATCTAAAGATGTAATTTCAAAAAATGCATGACCATCAATCTGAACATGTAGGCTACTCCTTAAAAATGGAATCTCAGAAATACAAGGTTTTCAACCAACAGCAGAAACACTGACTTTACTGAAACATCGTGGAGTAGCCTGTTCCTGTGAAGTGTCACCCTTCTCTGAGCAGTATAGCCAGTCGATCCCTCTCTATAAATCTGAAACCTGGAAACAAAATCACTCCTTCGTGTCTTCCCTTTGTCCCCCCAAAATCCTCACCTTCCAAATCCTATCCTTTCAAATCCTCACCCTATCTTTTGGGGAGTATTGAATACTCAGACCCCAGAATTGCATGGTCACCTATGAAATGCAGATGTCTACAACCTATACCTACTTGTCTATTTTGTACGTCTTTGTTGATTGTTGCCTGCTTTTTGGTTTATTTTTGCCTTTGTTGAAACAATCTTAGTGTTTGCACAGTATATGACAGCCTGTTAGTTTGTGAAGTTTGAATGTTTGTTTTAGAGAGCCTTCACCTTTGCGACTGTTAGATGTGTGTATGTGCATATGCGTGTGTGTGTGTGTGTGTGTGTGTGTGTGTGTGTGTGCGAGTGGTTACATTTATCGTATGTTTACATGTATTTTCATACAAAATCTCACAACTCTTTCTCCACTCTGCCTTCCCCCTTTACCCATCGCCTCCGTCACCCTCTTCTCCATCCTCCCTTCGATCTCTCCTTGTATAGCTGTCGTTTTCTGAAGCCATGCGGAACAAGGCCCGTCTGTCCATCACAGGAAGTGTGGGGGAGAATGGGCGTGTCCTGACGCCAGACTGCCCCAAAGCTGTGCATGCTGGCCACGCCTCCCTCCGACACCCCGGCCTTGCAGTGGTCTCCTCTGGACTGCCCTGAAAACCAAAAACACCTGCCGTGCCTTATAAACACACAAGTATACAGACTTAAACACACACACACACACACACACACACACACACACACACACACAGGCCCGCATATGTGCTTATATACAACCACATATTAGCATACATACACTTGTACACACACACACACACACATATGTACATACATAAACATACCAAAACACATACATACATACACAATACACACACACATGCACACACACACACAAACATGCATAGACAGTTATACACACTTATATACCCACACATACATTCACTCAGATTCACATAGTTGAACACACACTCAAACACATACATTTTTACGCACACACACTTGAATACACACACATACACAGTGCGCCATCGTCATCTCACTTTCCTGATGCCATTGACATACCCTACAAGAGACAAGTGAAATACTACGGAGTGAACTGAGGGACAAAAACAGCTGACAACTATGACTATCACACTTAAAACCTCCGTTTTAATTTTTTTGGGAGGAAACCATTATCATATTGACAAACTGACAGGAAACCCAGCACAGACTTATATGAAATGAACTACGAACTGTGAACATGGCAAAAAAAAATCAATGACGACGATGATGATCATGATGATGATTGTGATAGATGATGATAACAGCTGACAATAAAAAGACAACCAAACAACTTCTCTGTTCTGTCTTGATTGGACAATGCTGGCGGATGAGCCGCAGCCCCCTAACAACGCCTTACTAAGACAAACATCGTTATTATCATCATCATCATCATCATCATCTTGACTTGCCTGCAAAGACTGAGTGCCAGGTAAATCACCCTTAGAAGACCAGAAAACTGTAAACTTGAAACTTTGGACTGTGCAAACCTGCTACTTTGCCATGGACTGTTCAAACTGAATGAACATGCTTTCTTATTCCGCGTATAGAATGGTCTCTCTCTCGCCAAAACCAGCGAGATAATCAGCCAACATAGAACAGAAATAACCTCCAACACACATACGGCTGATCACAGCCATAGACTATACAGGGGTTTGTAAAAACAGTAGTAATTAATGAAGTCCTTCATCAACAACATCATCATGACAGTAGTTATGCCTAATAGCAAATAGATGATTACTTTTTGCCAAGTGGGAAACTGGTGGTGAAGCTGTATATTCTGTGATAACTGAAAAAAAAAAATCACATTGGCAGATCTCAAATGACTACCGATAAAAGTGCTTCTCAGCCTGAAGGCAGCGAACTTCCAGGGGGTTGCAAAATGATTTTACAGAGAGACAAGATGTTTCAAGGGATGAGAATATTTCAAATATATAAATATATTATTGTGTTTAAAATCTTTGGGATAAATGTATTTTTGTGCAAGGAAAAGAATATGATTTGCAGCCTCGTGGCCTCCTTGAATAATTTATAAAAATAGCCTGACAAGGGAAACTAAAAATCCTCATTTGGTGTCAAAGTTCATCATTCTTTGCATGTTTTCCCACAATGGGGGTTTGAAGAGTGGCCAAGCATTTGTGTTTAAGGGTGTCAAGGTCAAGAAGGTTGAGAACCACTGCCCTTTATTTGACTGGAACCACATAGACCTAGCTACAATTTAGAGTTTCTTTAAAAGTAGTGTATTCAATGGGCAATTTGGGTGTCATTTGAGATCCTTTGTCTTTTCCAGTGGCCAGGGAAAGGTACCATATCAGAAAGCTTGCTTTTTAAAAACTGTTGTAAATAACTGCGTAGCAAAACGGAACTCACCTCTCTTTTTTAACCATCTTAGATAACAATTCATTGCAATAATGAATATAAAAGAAAAATGCCACTACTTGTAATTAAGACAAAATCTTTTTTATAAATCTACATATTATATATAATACAAATGAATATATATCTATACGTCTATAGAGAGCTATAGAAAACAATGATCACTGATTGTGGGAGGCCATGGCATACATTCTGTTATATGGCTGTTTTTGATAACTTGAGGATATTAATATGCCACAGTCATTGTGTGTCCTACTCAACACTGAATGTCCATCTGACACTCACACAGGCACACACATATTAATGCACGCACACATATTGTTGCATACACAGGGTCAGCTCAGAGTGCTCACTTTCTCTAGCACCACATGAGAGGTTTTCCTTTGCCTATGGTTGTTTGTCACGCAATTCGCTTTTCACTGCTTTGTGTTCACCAGTATTTCCCCCAGATGTGTTTCTTGGTGCAGTGGAAATGCCCTTGAAACAGCATGTAAACTACAGTCTGTAACACTGAAACCCATAGAAGGGAATACTTTAGGCAGCCTAGGGCCCACCCTGACTACTGTGTGGTTGTGGAAACACTGCTGTCCACCGTTCGGGGAGTGTAGCATTTGTATGATATAGCCTCAGTGCTCTCTTCTGACTTGTCTTCTAACCTAACGTGGGTCAATTACAAATTGAAATCCTATCAGTTACTTTGAGCTTTTGCTTTGGTCTGTCTAGAGTTCAAAATGAGTGGGGTTTGCACCTTTTGCACTAGAAGGGTGGTAAGATAAAGGAGAAATGAAATATTGTATTGAAATCTGAGGGTTAGAAAAAGAAAAAACATTTTATATATATATATATAATTACATTTTTTTCAATTTTAATTTTATAATTACAATATTACTTGAACCTGAATTTGCTGTAACAAAAGTTTAACATATTGGTGGTAGTACACATGTATAGGGAGTTATATAATAATATAATTCCCTGGGATGGAATATTGTGTATCCTCCTCTCCTCTGCCCTCCCCTCTAACTCTCCTTTCCTTCCCTTCTCAACTCTCATTCTCATTTTTTCAACTTTTTCAACATTTTCTGTCACTTAATCTTTTTGCTTCTACTGTTTATCCCCTGCCCTCCTTCCCACTGCTCTCTTCTTCCTCCTTCCTTTCTTCTCTCCTTTTCTCTCCTCTCACCTCTTCTTGTCTCCTCCCCTCTGCTGCATCTTCACTTCATTTTCTGACAGATAATGATGGGATAGAGATGAAATGAGAACTCTAGCCACCAATTGACAATCTAAATTTCTCAAAGAGCGTTTTACATTTAATCGACAAACCTCCACTACAGGGGTAACCATGGTAGAAGTCCTCTTCGTGCATCAATCCTGCATCAAATGTATTTAAGTAGAACTCACAAGACAGTAGAAGTAGAATTGACTATTGTAACACAAACCTTTTGTCTTTGGGGCAGCTGATTAATAGAGCCTTCTGATGCCTGGACAGAAAACTCTTGAGAAATGTTCCACTCAGTTCTTCTCAGACCTGTGTACCAATGCAGCAGCAGTGCAGCAAGAAGTAGTGCAGCACACAAGCATGTAGTAAATAGTTGGACTTCTACGATGGATACTTTCGTGAAGAGACAATTATGCTACTCAAGCTATCGCCAAACCAGACACACCAGATGTTTAGAGTGTACGTGATGATGTTCTTTTTATTTCTTCGCCATCTCCAGCACATGAGAGTTCACGCCTCGACTGGCTGTCTGCTAGCCACTAAACACTCTGGCTTTAACACTCTGTTTCTTTCTTTATTTCTTTCTTTCCATTTGGTTTTGTTTCTTTTTCTAGTAAAACATCAATGCCAAACTTGATCTCTCTGTGTGGTTTTTTACTGTATTTGGCTGGGATGGCTCCTTTTGGTAGCATAATCTACTATAGCTCCTCGCCTACAGACCTTGCTTGCAACCAAATCACAGATGTGATCGTATTCACCATAATTGACGACTTATTCTCCTGTTCTATTTATTTGAATGTTGTGGTATGGATGCAATGATTTCTTTCACAATCACATACATGCAGTAAGAATCTGTGTTAAGTCACATGTGCATAATCGGATTATTTATACATGTGACATTAAGGTGTGTACAGTGTATGGTCTGCCAAACATACTGTGTGGTGTCCAGAATGCCCAGTGACCCAGAGAAACGCTATGGTTCAGTGTTAATGGGCTAAATGGGTGAAACAGAGTCAATCTGCTGTTGTTGCTGTTTTCTTTTTTCAATAAGCCAAACACCATAAAACACCAATTTTCTTTGTCAACAAGAATCACAGCTGGCACTGAGAAAGGATGAGAAGATACCCAGCTTGAGTAATCAGTAATGTTGTATATGTGATGACAGGTGTTGAAGACAAGTGGTCTGCCATCTGCTGTGATGCTAAGAAGTGTCCAAATTTATCAAGAGAGAAAGAGCTGTCGCAGAGTTGTTTCCCATGACTCAAGTCCCCGGACTGCAATTCTGTCTTTCAACAGACTGTTGGAGAGGTGATTGTCGTCCTGGGAAAAGCCCAGTCCAACTATCCCTGACACCTCCCAGGGCATGTATGTCTGATTGAGATTAATCATAATAAATCAGTACCAATTGCTCAACTTGGACATCACATCTACCATTCATCATCTGAGTTCTATCAAGTGTCAGGATTACTCCATGTGACTTAACACGGATTACAATCAATATCAGGACACTTCTCATCATTATGGCTGGCATCGGGTTCATCCCTCACACCTGTCTGCCAGCGTGGCCTGTCAGTGAATTTTTCTTATGCAAAATACACTGGGTCAGAAAGTACACTAGATCAATGCTGACAACCAACTTCCCCTGTGTAGCACCAACAGACTCACACCAGATTGTGAAAACTGAGAAATAAACCTAAACCTAACATCACATGTACCTCCACTAAAACTATTCACACACCACAGTACATAAACACACTGTCTGATGTCTAAAACCCAATATTTAAACATTATGTAATACAAAATGACAATTGGTATGAAAGTCAAAATAAATCCCGACTGGTTGAACATTTTATTGTCAACTATCCAGGTCAGGAACTACGACACCGCTTTGGAGGATGATTTAACAATATAGCAAATTCGTGATATGAAAACAGCAAGCATTCATATCAACTTCTCAGTGAATTTAAGCTTTCTTCAAGATCAGCTTCAAGAACATTTTTCATTTTTTTCAATGTGTTTTATCTGTCATTCTGTGTGTGAATCCATAAGCTGCACAGCCTGTGTGTTGTAGACCGGCAGAAAAGGGGTTAAACATTCCCTGCTGTGATTTCACCATTTTGGTTCCTTTTTTCACTCCATGGGGCCCTAACACTCACTAATGCAAAGCCATCACCAACAAGAATTTCCCATTACTTCCCAACTCTCTCTCTCACACTCGCACACACACACATACACACACACACATGCTATCCTAGGTCATTACAAGTGACAAGTGTTTCCCATTTACTCGAAGATGGAGGGAAATAACAATTTTGAGCAGTCCTTCCACCCTCTTAACCTTCATGCCCTTCATGTGCAAGTGCACAGACATGAACACACACCTATCTTCAATCTACCTTTTTTTTTATCATCACTGCAGAGTGACAGCAGCCTTTTTCACTTTTTATTTTTTATTGGTTCATTTCATCTCCTCTTTCTCACTCCATGTCTCTCAGCCCTGCATTATGTCTGCCACCCACCCTCTGCTCCACCCCTCCTCCTTTCTCCCTTGCTCTCCCTCTCTATTTCTCTCTCTTTATCCTCTCTTTCTCTCCGTCATCCTTCTCCATCAACCTCTCTTGGGTCTCTCTCTCTCTCAGGACACATCTCCCACTTGGATTTCTCCTCCATACCCCTTCTTTCCCCTCTCCCATCATCACCTCCCCTGTTCTCCCTCCTCATTCTCACCTCTCTTCTGATCAGGCAGGAAACTAAATGCTCTCTATTGCACCATCATTCTCAAGGCGTTCAGGCAGCTCGTCCCTGTGCTGTTATTTAACTAATTCACTACAAATCACCACACCTAAGCCTTGTCATTATTTCAAGTCTGGAGTGAAATGTATTTAAAACATAAACACATGAAGACGAAACTACAGCCCTTCTCTCACAGACACACGCAGACACAGCTTTTCCTACATTAAACACACACATACACAAAGAATTTGCGTTATCAAAACTTCAGTTACCATCTGAAGGCTGAATTTACCTAAAAGAGACACACACACACACACAGTAGTACACACTGCAGTGAGTCAAGACACTGCATCCTATCGGTGCTAAGAGACCCTTTTATAACAATAAGAATGGATTTTCACACCAGGTCTAAATCCATACAGAGCTGGCTTTCATCTCAGACAGATGACAAAATAACCTTCAGATGGAAAAATAAACTAGTCTTTGTGATTAGATCTGCCGGCTTTGAGTCCCTGCCTGAAAGACTGAGTGTTTGAGGAGCTCAATGCTGGCAGGAGATCAGGTGATTTCAGAGTTAAAGAGAGGTCTCACCTATGGATTTAGAAGTTTCACTGTCATCTCAGTCTAGCCCACCTCATTGTCCGTGTCCAACAACAACCTTGTGGCTCCAATTCTGCCCTTTTTTTGAACTGCAAATGATACTTGAACTTGGTCCCAACCTGTAGAGTAAGTTTCACGCCCCTGGGACCGAGGCAACCTATTAAAATGTGAAATGTTACAAATGCATGGGCGGCAGCGGGAAACTCAACTTGTTCTACTCAACTCCTGAAAAGCTTTACACTTTGGAGATGCAAGGTTTTTGTAGCATATCAATATCATGCACTCAAAAGTGTTTTCAACGCTTGTCTCTTCTTTTTGTTTGCCTGCATTGATCTGAGAGCCTTTAATAGGCTTCCAGGGGTACATCAATACTGAGACAAAAGAGGATTTTCTTCTATTCTCCTTTATTGTTATTTTTCAAAGGCAATGCATAGAGAGCATTAAGACTTTTCTCCCCTAACTGTTTCATTTACTGTTTTTTTATTTTATTTTGAAAAGCTTAATGATTCAGAACTACCCTGTATAGGATTTTCACTAAATTAATCATTACCCAATGAATAGTGTTACCAGTGCACAGTAAGCCAAGTCAAATTCCTTGTGCATCGTTGGCCTTTAAAACCACTTCTGATCCAAATGATTCGCTATAGTCTCTGTGAGCTGTTTTACATCTGCAGATTTCATTATTTCCCTTCCCACAACATATGATGTAAAAGTTAATAATCAACCAGAAAGTGTTTAAGGAGAATTTCACCAAGAACTGTTACAGTGGTTGAAATGAAAGGGCAAAGGAAATCACTGGGGCTGCTGTTTGTGATGACAACAATCAAGATATTTTTGTTGCTGTTCAGCTAATTGATGAGAAAATCCTACACATAACATCTTTAAAATATATTTATATTAAAGTTGTGCTTGATGTCACCAGCATAACAGCAGTAAAATGTCCTTGAGGTCTTTACCAAACATTAACTATTACTGGATATAACTTAAAGCTGAAATCTTTGAACAAACATGAAAATTATTCTTTTTAAGCCTACAGGAAACCAAAGGACCCATATAAAAAAAATATATATAATTACTGGCGAGGTCACATGACATTATGCTGAAGAGACAAACTGGTCTCAGATCAGGACACCTATTTAAAGAAAGTCACAAAAGTGTGTCCTGACTGTTTTGTTTTGTTCTTGATTTTTAATGTTTTTCTGAGGCGAACAAACATGTTTTCAGTGCAGTACAGTATCAATATACAGCTTGCAGTACACAGTAGATCCTTACAGTATGTATATGGCACAACAGATGTTCACACAGAAACATTACCTTAAAAAATGGTCATAAAGTGATATTTCACTCAGTACTCTTCCAGCATGCTGAAATGACTCTATTAACACCCAACGTCCAATAGCTGCCCCTGTAATGTGGAGTCACCACATGTTCAGGTTTTCAAGTCTAGCATCTAAATGGAAAATGTCATATGAACAGTGAGATATCACTTTAATGTTGGCAGTAAAATGCACACATTGTCACAACCATTACCATGTAATGAGCACAAACACACCAAGACAGATATAAATAACATACAAAACATTCTGTACAAGTAATAGTTCTTTTTGAGGTTTAAAAATCCATGTTTGGAGAAAAATCTTAGAAGCAAACCTACAGTACAACTGATTGATGGGCGTTGATTTACTTGGCAAAAGTGCAAAATGAGACATTTTGATCCGAGCCTCTCACACTTACCATTACATTTCCCAAATGTAAAGCGTGCATTCAGTTCACAGCCTGTCATTTCAGTTTATTACATTTTATTCATCGGCATACCCGTATAACAATGACAAGCTTTCTCCAGCTTCTGTCGCCCATTAGAAGCCAAAGCCAGGGTTATTTCACAACGGTGGTGTGCAGCTTTCTAAATCAAGCTGAGGAACAAATGAAGCACGTAGCTGCAATTTTAAAGCTAAGTAGAGAAATGAGTGTAGCATTCGATGACAGAGAATACCCTCAGAGTGTGCTGTGCTGTGGTGCAACAACTTAGCATGGAGTGGTATGAGAAGGACTAAACAGGCTTGAACAGGCTGCACACCGAACATGGAGCCTGTCTCACGAAGCGTGGTTAGTAGGTTACTAACTTTGTATCAACGTCATTAAGGCACCCGCTGTGCCTTAATGACGTCGAAGCAGTGATGAACCGATTTACTCAAACATTTGCACTATCTGCACTTTTCCTGCAGCGACAGTGTTACTTTTCTCTGTCATATTTTTTGTATTGCTCAAATTTGATCATTATAATAATTTGTTCTTCTTGGGAGAAAATTTTTTTAGTAATCTATTACGGTCATTTAGCAGACACTTTTATCCAGAGCGACTTACAAAGGTGATAGTTAACAATATGTGGGGATCGAGCCCACAACCCTGAGACTGAGAGTCTCATGCTCTACCAACTGAGCTGGACATTACTTTCCCATACTTCCCACTTCTACAGTCTACAGTCTACTTCATGTGTTTGAAACTGTCGACAGCATTATATTTATATAATCCCATAATTGTTCATAGACTAGTTTATTGTTTTACTTTATTTTTCTCCTATTTTTATTGCTGGTTTTTATATTCTATAGGTGTGCTTGTATTCTATTTCATTTTCCCTGCTGAATCAGTTTACCTTTGCTGCTGCAACAATCTAATTTCCCCACAGGGATCAATAAAGTTTCATCTTAAATCTTAAATCTGCTGCCCTGGATCTGCCCATGTTGCGTGTGATTGGCTATTTGTTACAAAATCCGCCCCTTTTATGTGACCACACTCATAGCTGGATTGGAAAATCCTAGGTTGACAGAGTGAGTTGACCTTTGTGAGACCAGTAAGTCAGGATCGCCACAGTTTGGTTTTGCGAAGCCAGCTGTCACAAAGACACAAAGACACCCTGACTATGTTGAACTTACTTTGTGAAACAGGCCCCAAGTCTGTTCTACTTTTGTTTTGTTTTTTTCACACTGGTTTTTGTTGACAAACAATACCAGAGGCTTGTACATTTAGTGTACAAAATATTAGGAACTGCTTCCTACTGGTGACTGTCAAGAAGACTCTTTGTCTCCTCACCTTCATCTCCATCTCCCCTTCATGACTGAAGTCGATTAAATAGGTGAAATCAATAAGGAATCACAGTTTTCACCTGGATTCACCTGGTCAGTGTATTTCAGTGCATTGTAGGTATGTGCCAACACCTACAAGAGAAGAGGAAATGCAACACAGGACAGTTTTCTCTCTTTAGCTGTCTTCTCACACATTGTCTGATGGCGTCTCAAGGCACTTTTCACTTCTTTTTATGCATATTAATATGAAAATCCTCAAGTTCTCCTTGACCAAATTCCAATCATGATCTGACACACCTTCCATGGATATTTTGCATGGAAAACTTGAGCAGGGAGCAGCTGCTGATGCAGATACAAGTGTTCTCAAATAGTGCAGTTTACAGGTCTCGACTGGCTGAATTCATCCCTGTCCTTCTCTTTGTCTCGCTGGCTTGTCTCATTCTCTCTCAGTGGCCCTGCTGATCTTTGTGCAGCTGCATTCTCTCTTTCTCCACTTGGAGGCGCTCTCTCTCTATCTGCAACCTACCAGACTCGAACTTGAAGAACTGCAGTCTCTCTTTCTCCAACTGCAGTCTCTCCTTCTCCAGTTTAAGCCTTTCTGTCTCCAGACCCACCATTGGCATCCATCCTTTATTTTCTTTCTCTCTCTCCTTCTGTCCATCATGTGCAGAAGAGGAAGAGGATGTACAGGAAGAGGGCGGGCCTTGCTGGGGGGGGCGGGTAAAGGAGGAGTTGACGCGTTCCGATTGGCTCAGGAGCAGAACCCTCAGCCTCTCCCTCTCCACCTGTAGCCTCTCTCTCTCCAGCTGCAGTCGTTCCCGCTCTACCTCGATCTGGCGCAGTCGTTCCTTCTCCACCATCAGCCTCTCTCTCTCCACCGCCAGGCGCTCAGTTTCCAAGGCTAGCCGTTGTTTTTCCAGCTCCAACCTCTGTTTTTCAACGGCAACCAGAAACCCCGCCCCTGCGCTCTCATGATTGGTTAGTCCACCCAGCCCGTGGGCCTGTACGCCCATTCCCATCAGGCCACCACCCAGTGGGAGATCTCGACTGGTGGCGGAGGTTGGAGTTTTGGAGGAGGTGAGCATGCTGAACTCGATGTGGGAGTAGACCTCAGGGACGCGACCCTCGCCACGTGACTCGCCACGTGACTCTATGTCACTGAGGAGGGAGGGGAAATCGTCTTCATCAATTTCTACCTCTCCGTCTTCCACATCACCATCACCATCCAACTAGAGAAATAGAGAGTGATGATTATATGTAGCTCAATACACAAAATGATACAGATAGTCAGTATTTGGGTTTATCAATACACTTTTTATAATGACACCACTTTCTCTGACTATGATGTGTGCTTACAGAGAATTTGTCCGTCACATAATTTGATCTCTGATTTGTGATCCTACATGAGCCAAATCAAAAGATTCTGTTTTTGTGCAAATCTAGGCTTGGGCATTCTCTTACTCTGTATTCATTGGCATCCTCCTCCATCT
Source organism: Gephyroberyx darwinii (assembly GCA_900660455.1). Lineage (NCBI taxonomy): Eukaryota > Metazoa > Chordata > Actinopteri > Trachichthyiformes > Trachichthyidae > Gephyroberyx > Gephyroberyx darwinii. Next base: position 15,236 of record CABFOQ010031733.1, read on the forward strand.
TCACGCCTGGCGGGGCCATCATGGTCTGGCCACTCAGCTCCCCTAGAGCTGCCAGCTCTGGCCATTCGCACTGGCAGTCTTTGGGGAAGCCGGAGAGGTCAAGCGACTGGTCACACCCAGATCCCAGTGAAGCAGCCTCGTATTCGGGGGAGGAGGGATCATATTCTGCCTTAAGGGCCAAAGAGGAGGAGGAGGAGGAGGAGAGAGAGAGCTCAGCCCGTAGTTGCTTTCTCTTCATGAGTGCACGCCAGTCCAAGTAACGACGCTTCACCTAGGAGGGTGAGAAAGTAAGGAACAAGGGAGAGGAGAGGATTTTCCTGGAGGCCCACTGATGAATCAGGACTGAAAGATGAGGCTAAAACTGTCATCTA
>CABFOQ010031739.1:0-10628 GCA_900660455.1 Gephyroberyx darwinii
CCCAACGTCAACAGTGAAGAGGCGACTCCAGGATGCTGGCCTTCTAGGCAGAGTTGCAAAGAAAAAGCCAAATCTGAGACTGGCCAATAAAAGGAAAAGATGAAGATGGCAAAGAACTATTGAGGGAAGAAGCAGTCAGCTGGTATTCTGTCTATAATGGAGAGACCAGCACAGTCACCAGATCTCAACCATATTGAGCTGTTGTGGGAGCAGCTTGACCGTATGGTACGTAAGAAGTGCCCATCAAGCCAATCCAACTTGTGGGAGGTCTTCAGGAAGCATGGGGTGAAATTTCTTCAGATCACCTCAACACACTGACAGCTAGAATGCCAAAGGTCTGCAAGGCTGTAGTTGCTGCAAATGGAGGATTCTTTGATGAAAGCAAAAGTTTGAAGGACAAAATTATTTCAAGTAAATATTATTTCTAACCTTGTCAATGTCTTGACTATTGCAACTCATTTGATGAATAAAAGTGTGAGTTTTCATGGAAAACATGAAATTTTCTGGGTGACCCCAAACTTTTGACCGGTAGTGTATGTATGTAGAGTACATCTAGTACTAGGCTGTATTTGTACACACACACACCAGTTAATTCAGCTCTCACCTTCAAGCGATCTTCTGCCTGGGCTGTGGTAAGTCCTCCCTTTTGCACCAATGTCCAAAACACTGTGTTGTACAAGTTATTCACATGACCTAAAGGAGACCAAAACACAAGTACAGTTTGAAATGTCTTTTCTCGTCAGTTTGATGACAAGAATCATCTAGGAGTTGAGTGGGCGATTTGTGCAAGAGTGGCAGCATGTGCTTACAGTCTGCTTGCCGCCAGCTCAGGTAGTCTCTCAGGTTGCGGTTGCTAGGATAAAGGACAACCCGCCCGTCAAAGCCTGGGGGATACAGGAGGGGCTGCTCTCCAAAAAACTCCTTCCAGTAAAACACATACGAGGAGGAGAACTGGGAGGCCACGTGGGTCATAAGCTTACTGCCAGGAGATCAGAGTTGAGAGGAGAGAGGGCAGAAGGATGTAGGGGTGGAGGAAACAGAGACAGGAAGGCGACAAAGCCAACAGTCAACCAAACGGCTAGAAAATATACAAGGAAACGCCTACATGAAAATGAATTTATCTATCATCACACAGCCCTAGTACCTGGCTCTCCTCTTGAACCAGTTGGAGGTCCTCTTGAAAACAAAACTGAACTCGTCACTTTGTCCATAAGCAAGGACAATATCCTCTAGTTCCTCAATCACAGAATGAGCACTCCGTGTCATCAAGCCCAAAGCCCTGTTGTCATTGGGCTTTGTAAACTTGTGCTGCTCTGCAAACCTGAAACACAGAGCAACATGCGAGTTAAAACAGTACATCTTTTGTAGTATGGAGTTCCTTATTTGCAAAGGTGCCGCTCTCATCCGGGGGCTCGGATCTCTTTGGCTTGGGTATGAAACTCACTTGTGAAAGTTGCGCCCATCCAATCGCACGACGATGTAGCAGTTTCGTAGACAGGTGTCGTCTGTTTCAAAGTTGCGGACGTACTCAAACTTGCTCTTGGCCATGGCACCGGAGCTGGTAAATAAACGGGCCAAGGGTCTGAGAATATATGTCTGTATGCCTCCACGGAATCTGCACGTCTTCTGAATCAGCATGAGGGTGGGCCTGGGAGATGCAAACAAATACATGATGATTGTTAAACCTGTGGCTCTTGAAAAATATAGCAACTCTCAAACTCAGAGTTGATTCTGACTAGCTACATATTATTATTTGTTCATCTTACACACAAACACAGGAAATGAGTTGATAATTTCCCAGCAAGGACAAGATGATAGCTTCATCGATTCGAATCGAGTCAATTGATTATGACCAGACTCACTCACAATAGTTAACATTAGATTTAAACTTCTACTTCAACTACTAACTAGCTAGCCTACGTATAATTACTTACACTTGGTTGTCATATTACTCTTCGGTGCACGTCTAGTAAAATATTTTTAGGGATAACGTTATCGCTTACTTCATGCAGTTATATTTCGTTAGTTATACAAAATATTAGATGTTGCATCTATATCATCATTCGTCATTTGCAAACGTTTTATTCCATACATTGCGAGACACTTTCACCTAACAGCTCGCACACGTTGGTTTGTATACAGTCCATCAAGGAATTACGTCGTAGTACTGCAAACACTACGAACGGAAGTTCCGGAAGAAAAGCGTAAAAACAGAAACATTGAAGAAGTAGTGCCTTGAGTGTTTTAAATGGTCTATTTTCATTTTATATCCACTCTACGTCAATTTATTCTTGTACTGCATGATACAAATCTGTTAGCGTAATCACAGTTTCTTGAAACAAGTCAAACATCAGCTGTGCTCTCGCGCCCCCTCGTGGTAAATGTGCAGAACGCAACCAAAGATTGTCTATTTAAACACTGACTCAATACCACGAAACTGGCCATTTTTTTCGGTCTGCAAAAGTGGGCATTAATCCTCGCGTATGTTCTCTCCTCAAATTTAGCCCCACAGATGCAGAGCCACATAATGCCGTTACTGTAGCATCTGGTACAGACCTGAAACAGATGTTTGTTCCTCAATAACGATCATAAATGTATCCAATTTAGCGTATGACCAAAAATACCACAAACCATAACGAATATAATTCACTCTATCTTGGTTTTATTTACATTTCTCTTCTTTTATTTACATGTCTTTTTTAAAGCTGAATATCACAACATTATACTTTATCGTGCAATTATTTTCCTTCCAGTGTCTGTAAATGGATGACATGACTACAGTGCATGTAGTTCTGAGATGCACAAGGTTTATCCAATTCCAGTGACTTAATTCAGGTCGCTTCAGCTCCCTAACTTTACAGATAGCTGTAGAAATTGTAGATTATAGGAACTCGAGGCTCTTACCTTTCCATTTATCAGGCAATAGATACACACTATCAGGCACTAGACGTTATTAAACTATGGATCTTCTCCATGAAGACGTCGATAATCTAAGGGTTTGCGCTTTTTGTTCAGTGTCTAAATTCATAACTGATTTCCTTTATATGTCCAAATATCTAGAGATAATTATTATTTGATATTTACACCAAAAGACCTCAAATCGTGTGTGTGTGTCTCTCTGGAATTGGATAGTTCCCTTACGCATTGCAGAACATATGTTCTAGCAATTCGTGTTAACAGCATTCATTTTTGTGTGATTTTGTCCAATATACATACTTATTTTAAGATATCTGCAACACAAGTCAATATCTCGATACTTCTACATTAACGCCGTGGTGACTGGTCTACATCTTTTCCCCGCGGCAATTCGCGATGACGTTTGGGGTAACTTGAAACAGGGGCAGAGTGAGACCTCACTCTTCATTGCTCTTCTCAACCCAAAACGACGGCTTTCCCAGAATTCCTTGCTTCGCCGTCTGCTCCTCTGCGGTTGTTTCAAACATGGAGGAGAGGGAAAGAAGAGGCGTGAAACCTAGCCGTACTGGCACTGACAGCAAAGACGCAACACCGGCAACAAGTTCAAGTGCACCGTCTGCATCGGAGCGTGAACCCGACACAACCCGCGAGGGGAGAGAAGACGTTGGCGCTCAACTAGACATCTGTTCCGACAGCTTCGACCCACTTCTGGCCTTGTACTCTCCGACTGTGCCTCTTCCCTACCCCAACATCAAGTGCTTCAACAACGTCGCAGAGTACGAGAGCTTTTTGAAGGGCGGCCGAGGCAGAGCCAAACCGGAGAATGTGGAGAAGAAGCAAAGGAAAGCGATGAAAGGCGTGGCAGACCCGGAGCGCATCGAAAGGCTGAAGAAGCTCATGGTGCACAACCCTCTACCGGAGTCAGAGGAAGGGGAGACCAGTGGCGCACGGCGGCGCCGGAAGCAGAAGGCCCCTAAAAATGTCCTGACAAGGATGCCCCGTATGTTCCAGTTACAAGTGTTGGGGACAGAATACTTTATCACTCGTTACATCCCGTTACACCACTCTTCATGCCACTTTTCCGTTAGCGTTACACGCCCAACGACGGCGGTTGACGTCCTTACCCTGAAAATAACGTTGTTGTCTAATGTCTAATTACTAGTGGGAATTAAATCATACCAGTGGAAATACCCCACGATCCCATTTGTCATCTAAGATAGGGTAACGTTGTGTCTGCTGATGGGACTCATTTTGAGGGAAACAAATCTGTAGATTAGACTGTAATTTACAGACGTTTTCAGATAATTCAACTTAAATCTGCTGTTTAGCTGTAGCAATAACAAAAGTAACGACTTATGTAATAAAGATTAAGTTACACTACTCGTTACTGGGAAAAGTATTACCATAACGGGTTCCCCTCCAACACTTGTTTCTTGAAGAAGCTGTGTGTGAAGCTGTGTTTCCGGTTCATGATGAATGCATTCATCATAATTTTTCATTTATAGTTGCAGAGAAAGTTGTGTAACCTATTTGTCTTGTGTGCTCAGTGTGCAAAGGAAGTCCCTTGGGGGAGCTGCACCGCTGTGTGGAGGAGAGGATAAGGGTCAAAGTTCACATCAGAACCTTCAAGGGACTGAGGGGAGTGTGCTCAGGCTTCGTTGTGGCCTTTGACAAGTTCTGGAACATGGTAAAATGTCCACTCGTGGTTTTTTTCCAACGGTATTCTCAACTAACCTGGTTTTACCATCGATTTGCTGTATATTCTCGCCATATCTTCTTCGTTTCTCCTTGTCAGGCAATGGTGGACGTAGATGAGACGTACAGGGAAACCCTCCTTGGAGAGGCATTGTACCACGAGAAAGCCCTCACCATTTCACGGGTGCGTAACTAGTTTGGTCTCATACTTAGCATGGATTTACAATTTTAGCCACAAAAATATTCACATAACTAATATCCCCTCACAGCTCTTTGAGAAGCTGAAATTCCAGGAGAGCCCGGAAGGTGATGGGCAAGCAGAGAAGCACAAAGCCGAGGGAAAACCCAGCGTCCCTCCACCTGCAACTGCAAAAATGCCCCCGACCAGCTCGTCTCTTCACCCTGCCCCGACTAGCAAGGATGGAGACGGCAAGAGAGGCGTTTGCAAGACAGAGGCAGGGCTCTCAAAAGGCAAACAGGATGAACATGCAGCCCTGCTGAAGGCCCAGGGGCCACAGACTGGTCAGGAGCCCCAGAAGAAAGGCTCTCAGGCATACGGCAAGGTCCACACACGCCACATCAACCAGCTGTTCGTCAGGGGTGAGAATGTTATCCTGGTTAACCTACAGCCCGTCTGAATTGTGTTTTATATATTGTAAAAGGAGACCCGCTGCAGCCACAATCCGTTAAATGAACAGTACAGTGAAGATCTCTAATAACGGGTGCAAGACTGGAGACGGACTGCCGTAGAGATCGCTAGCATCTCAGTCGATTCAGAAGAATCAGTGGACTGCTGTTATATCATATTGATATGGAGGCTTTTCTCCGCCCACTAGATAAACTATCTTTGAGCAATAAAAGCTTCACAGTACAAATACCAGTCATTTATTCTCTCCTTTTTGTTCTCCTCTGGTGTCTGTCAGCTCCTAATAAAGTAAATTAATTGTGATGTTCTTTCGTGCCGTAACTCCACCCAGCAGGTGGCAGTATAAACACGCTAGATGCCATCTGTGCCATTGTCATCTCAAAGAGCCTTGTCCCTTTGCGTTGCTCTCCCCCGTTAGTTTGAACAGGAATGACAGCGCAGTCTCAGCGGACTTCATAAATGCATTATGAATAATTGAGTTTGTGAAGCTAGAGATTGCAGATGGCACTCAGAAGCTGTCATTTGTCTTGACGTCTCAGATTGCATTTACTCTTTAATGGGCACATTACCCATAAAAGCACAATTTACTGCATCTCATGGAAGTTGTAAAGATGCTGCTTTTTTTCTGTTCAGATGGCAGAGGTTACTTTTGGATGATGAGTGGGACAGATTGATAGCATATTTCTATAATATTTCTGGGGCTGCACCACAGAGTTGTAGAGATATTTATTCTGTTTAAATTTCTTTCCTTAAATTCATCAGTTAGACCTCAGGGACCACTAAACACAACTTCATAGATTAACTGACCTCCTTTTTCATATAATTATATACCATAAATAGGTCAAAATCTATCAGCAGCAGAGCTGTTTGCATTTGTATCCCAACATACTGTCCATATGTGTCAGAGCATATCATTCTAACCCATTTCTCCAGTTAACAAATCTTCCTCTCCAGAGAGTGAAAATGGGGTCAGGTGTTCAACACACACTGTGTTTTTGTCTCCTGTTCATGTCACACAAGGTTGGTCCAACAAAACGTGCTAGAATATGAGAAGGGCGGTGCACAGCTGATAAGAGGGTTTGCGTTTAGACTATACAATGGTTCTTGTCTTGTAAGGAATAGAGTAGTGGAGTGTATACATGGGTGTTCAGTCTGCTGAATTAACATTGGATGGCATAGTCAGAGCATACAGGCCCTCTAAAGTACTTTTCTTCATTCATGGAATAATACTGATGAGCAACATCAAGGAAAAGCTGAAAACAACAACAACCGTTATCACCATTAAAATAGGACTCAGCCATTGCTTTATTGTAGTGGTCCTGATGCTGCACATAGCAGGCCAGCCATCTCATCAGGATGACTAGTAAGAGTCTTGGTATCATTCTCATAACGTCTTAATCACAATCTAACCTACAGCCCCTGGTCTTGTATATTATCACAATTACAGATGGCAGCCCGTGGATTTGGAGTTGTATCAGCCAACTTACATGTACTGTGAGAAGTTAATGCTCGATAAATTGCAAACGTGCACATTTCCAGAAGGCGTCTTTCTCTTACACCAAAGACGAAGTTAACAACCCCACTCCAACTAGATGTAAATTCAGTGTCGAGCGCGATGGCTTCACATTTGCTGCTTGAAGCGCTTTCGAAGGAGGCTAATGACACAGCGCAACAAATAACACACACCATTAACAAATTTCAATCAACTGTTTAATGTTGTAGATAAAGGATCATGATGTGTAAATCAAATCAAAATGGCGAAAAATGCAAATTTTTATTTTCTCAGGATTTCTCACTTTTTTTTTTTTTTTTTTTACATTTGCATATACTAGTGTTTTCAGTAACGATCCTATCTTAGAGATCTCAAAACAATATTAAGTAGAAAACAAAATCCCTAAAACAACCTCTATTGATATTTTTTTTTAGAAAAACAGTAAATAGATTTTGGTCATTTCTTTAACAGGTAATGCCTCAGACTGTGATAGAAGGCTGCTATGCGTTGGTGCGCTCAGCCTCGTGAGCCCTTGGGAGCCTGGGAGAACTTCACTCCTCTTGGGGCTGCAGAATCCACTGCCTTTTCCTCTGGTCAGTGAATTATTTATCTCCTCGTTGACATACCAGAAATGTCACTCAGCTCAGATTCACTTATTATCAATCACTCATCAGAAGGAAAAGGGTCAGAAGGCAAACACCAGCAGGCACTTAAACCCTTGAAGTGTCGTTTTGTCTTTGTGCATCTTAGGGATCGATTGGGCAGGCACTCAGACGAACCAGTTGGTGAGGAGCTGGGTGGGATTGTTCAGTGTGTGCTAGCTCAGTCCCTCCTCACCTGACACAACAGCATACTGTGTACACTAACTGCATCTCTCTTGTCAAAAGTGCTTCTTCTCACGTAATCTTCTGTAACTGGTGAGCTGTTAAAGGAGACTCGGAATGACAAATGGTCAGTCAAGGTAGCGACAGTGTTTGCCAGATCACTTTGTTTTTAATGTGTAACATTAGTGAAGATGGAGAAGATGGAAGGTGAGAGGGCAGCATTTACTGAGCTGCACCAGTGAACATTTCTTTTACAGCAGATCGATGCATGATGCACACTCTCCATACATCACCACTCCAGGTGCTGGATTAAAATGAGCTGAATATCGGTTCAATATAGGTGTTTTTGGAATCATCACTGGCTTGGATAGGATGATGGTGATAAAACATGTGCTTGGGAAAAAACAAAAAACAAAAGAATGAGCTACAACTGCATCCAGTATCTGGACTTCAAAGCTACACCTGGCTTGAGGCATAAGTATGAACATAGAAGTTCACAGACAGCACAGCAGCTCCCTTGCAGTAGCTGTCTTCAACACTGCACAGTCATATTGTCTCCTCCAGAGAGGTTCATTGAAGAGAAAAGGCAAAAGACTTCCAGGCACTCTGTGCTGTAATAAAGAACCCACAACTCCTCGTATGAGGCGTTCTTTACCTACTGATTATCTCATTTGGATGCAAACTGATTATACTTTTCTTCATCTTTTATAAAATATATATTTATATATATACCCATAGGAAAGGCCACAAAAGATGGTCTGTTGATTGAGCAACTCCTCAAATCAACAGCTTTCAATCTCAACACTCATTCACTACGTTCTTAACTTTAGTACTGACAGACCACACTTATGTACAAAGCGAAGGTATCAAAGACACTGGCAATGTACCTTGTAAAAGTAAGAGGTCTTGATTCACATCAGATTTAGTCCGTATGGTACAACTCTCTGTGTCATCATTGTCTCTCATTCTAGTACTTCATAACTTATTTGTACGGGCTCCAGAGGACTATTTACAGGTCAAGGGAAGAGCAAGGACAAATAAGAGGTAACTTGACATCTTAATACACACATTAGAACGTTAAGATGGCTGATCAGGTTAACCACACTCATCCAGTAAAGTTACTGAGAACATCTCTCAAAACAATTACGTGGCTATAGATATATTTTTTTTGCTATTCTGGTGATTTCATTTGATTGAGGTTATAAAGCAAACTCCCCCTCACATTCTTACGGTGGCAGATGTGTCCCTCACACTCTTCCTTTCTCTCACTGAGCAAAGGCTAACCAACTAGGCACTCGTGTGCCTGCCTGACAACCACCCCAGTCCAGACATCATTGGTTCCAACACAACATAAAACACACATTCATTTAGATCCTTATGTCTACACAGAATTACTTTAAAAAATAAAAAGGAGATTGCAGGGTGTTGATGTTACGATATTTGACATTATTCAAGTACTCTTTGTTTGCAGCTCATAACAATCCTTCACTGACGGACGGAGAGAAAGAGAGAGATTGAAACCACTCCACCAGATATCAAAACTCTCCCGCTCCATCACTTCCCAAAGTTGCCGAAGTCAGCAAAGGCATCCTGTTTGGGCTGTTGGACCATGGCAGAGCTCATCCCCATTCCCATCCCCATAGCACCAGGCATGCCTATAGTCATACCTGCCTGTGGCATCCCCATGTTCATGCCCATCCCCATCATGCCCTGACCAGGGGCCATGCCCATCCCCATCATGCCCTGGCCAGGGGCCATGCCCATCCCCATCATGCCCTGGTTGGCGGCCATGCCCATCCCCATCCCAGCACCAGGATGCATCATAGGATTTACAGGTGGTCTGCTTGCTGTTGGTCCGAGACTCATACTGGCAAATCCCTGGCCAAGCATGTTGGCAGGTGCCTGGTTGCCTGGAAATAACAGAACAACAAACGCAATAAATAAAAGCTCCATATTCTCTAGTGTATTTGAGGGACACTGTGAACCTGGCTACTCAACCATTTATCCCAGACCTGTCATCCCTCTCACCTTGCTGGAGCGTGTTGAGGCTGGGCTGGCTGGGCTTGGGTGGCTGCATGCCTGGGCCCAGGAAGTCTAGGCTAATGTTGACTGCGTGATCTGACCAGGTAGAAGGGAGGCCAGCTTTGGCCCCGGCACCCTGAGAAGCCACTCCCTGCTGCATAGGCTGTGTTGGCTGCAGAGAATGAGGTTGTAGAGGACCCCCCATGCTCTGGAGGGGCTGGCAAAGAGAAAGACACACACAGATACGATTTTAGGAATACGTCTCCATGTCAAAAGCACAGAAATATACAGTGAAAAGATACATAAAAGTTCCTGTGATAAGGCAGCGACTTTACCCTGTGACTTCCAAACACCCATATATATAAAAAAAGATACTTACAAGTTCTTGCCATAATTTAGGGCCCTAACCATTTATCCTGACCCACTTAACACAGATACTGTTAGTCGACTGTGCTACTGTCTTTTTCTGAACTCATTAAAACCAGCCATCTAAAGTAACTAGAATCAAAGAGGGAGTGGTGGGTGTCTTCTTAGTGAAACTAAGAATGCATTTTTTAAGTAGGTCAACAACCTTTTAACATAGAAATACTGTCTACATACAAAGGCTTTTGTTGGGTTTTTAATGTTTTTTCTAACTCAAACCCGACTCTTGTCATTCTGTATGTCAGTAACAGGAGGAGTGGGTGGTGACTAGGCGTTCTCTGGGGGACACGAGCATCTGGTGAGGCTGCATGCTAACCCTCTACCATGATCGTCCCCACATCGCCCCATCACACTAGGTATGTCTCCATTGCACATGCATACGGACAAATGTGGCTGGTAAGCAGTATCGATGTTGAGTAAAGGAGAGGTTTTATGCTGGGAGCAGAATTTATGTCACAAGCTTGATATCTACTGCATTATGTATGAAGTGGAAAGTGTACCTAGTGTGTGTGTGTGTGTGTGTGTGTGTGTGTGTGTGTGTGTGTGTGTGTGTGTGTGTGTGTGTGTGTGTGTCTGTGTGTGTGTGTGTGTGTAGGCCTACACTCATGTG
>CABFOQ010031740.1:0-18603 GCA_900660455.1 Gephyroberyx darwinii
GAGTTTCATAACTGATTCCAGATCACTGAATGCGTGTTTGCGGGGGTAAGTGGCGTGTTAGCTTGATAGGGAGCGCGTTAATTGACTATGACAACGCTTCGACTTCACGGCGGCGGAGGAGGAGACGCGTGGTCGACCAAGGGAAGTTAAGCACTCCTCACTTCAGAGGAGTAACTTCTAGAGATCTTCAGCGGTAGTAAGAGTAAGTCGAGACGAGCTGTGGGACTGAAGAGCGCCGGCAGATAAATCACTCCACTCGGGTGAAATGGAAAAGGAAAAGATTCTCGCAATGAATCAATTATTCAACCCTCCCATTGTTTCGGGGGATGAAACAGTTTACGTACTCGACACCGATCTGCCAGGTGTTACCCCGGGATGTGAACAGGGCCGCGATGCTCTTTCCCAGCCCTGCTCTTCGTTGCCGAGAAGGTGGAGTCGATCCACAACCCCCTTTGGGCTGGACGAAAAAACGCCACACAGATACTTCCCTTCCAGCTCCCCGGCTCCAAAATAACTCTCCCTCTATGGGGTTCTTAAATAAATTACAGCTATGCTATCCTCCCAAGATGTGATCTCCGTTCTCCAGCGCAGATTAAAAATTTAGGCCCATTTAAGCTCGGTGCCCGGTGTAACTTGACGCAGTGTGGTTGGAAGGGACGATATTCAGCTGGCGTCACTGGAGTAGTGATGCTTGTTGTCCTGAACCCGGCATCCAGGACGGGGGAAGCAGGGAGTCTGGCTTGTAACTGAAAGTTCACAGACTCAAACTCAGAACATCCAGAGCGACAGTGAGCGGGGGGAAGCAGGAGTTCAGCGTGTTGATCAAGGACACGTTGACAGGACAGAGAGAGTCAGCAAAATGTAAAAGATATAACTTCAAAGACTCGGAGGATAATTGAACTCTGCGCCATTTTTTGTTTTAATCCGCCCCCCCTTCCCCTTGAAAGGCCTGGCACATACTCATGAAGTTCAAACACTAGACTTCATCACGCGGAGATGAGATGGCCAGTACAAATATAGGCTGGAGGTGCTCAACGCAAAGATCAAAAGGACAAGGTGACGTGCAAAAAGGCTCGAAAAAACTTGGAAACTGTGGAAAATCGGCATCGCATTCCAGAAGAGAATGAGCTGTGGTTTTATTCAGCAGTCACAGTGAATATACTTCAGCTGTACTGCCTTCTGACAATAGGTACAATGATCTTGTACGGTAGTGAAATGCTACAAAGAAATACTTCTAAATGATCATTTGTACGTCCGTCTGAAAGCAGCCGTGACAAGAACAGAGGAATCACCGCTCATCTCTAACGCCTGATTATTAGCAATCAATAGGTTATTAAATACGGTTTAAGAGACGGGTGAAGACTAAAAAAGCTAATTAAATGGACGAAAACATCATCCAGTAGTAGAGGAGGTAAACGTTCATGAAGCAGCAGAGGGTGAAGGGCCCCCCCCCCGTGAACCCAGAGAAAGCGTTTTGTAGTTTGACCTTCATTAACGGTTTCTATTCATTCCTCGGACTCCGGTGATAAATCAGGAAATGCCTCCCATTGTATCTCCCCGTGGCATGCACTAAAGCATTCTTCCCTACCTGACTTGCATTAGCTTTTGTCTTTGCCTTTTTAAACAATGAACACAGCCTCGATCGAACGCAGGGTTTAGAAGGTGTTTGTCTCTTTGCCCGAGCCACGAAAAATATAATGTAAATCAGGAAGTGGTCTGGGAAAAGTCTTCCTTCAACGCTCCTAAGTGTTTTCAGGTGAAGCTCAGGGAGGGATTTTAGGGATGTGATAGAAAGAATAGCACCTTTAACCTCTTGTACAGAGTACGGAGAGAGAAAGGCAGTGGTAGAAAGGCCCAAAGAGAGCCTGAGCCTGTGCAGCGGGAGGCTTTCCAGAGGGCCATGGCTCCCCTCCATTGAAGCGTCGCTGGATTAACCTAATCAAAAGATTAATCAGACTTGAAACACTGGAGGCTGTGCCGGTGGCCTCTTTATCCAACGATGCCGGGCAGCAGAATTAGGGTAGAGAGCAGAGATGGCGTTCCCACAACCTCTCTCTCCAGAGTTCCCCCGCCTGCCAAAAGGCCTCGGAGGCAGAGGGGGAATCAGACACTCCCAGTTTGCCTCAAGAGCCTTTTTGGAACTGGGTTGCTCCCACAAACGTCTCATTATCATTTAAACAAGAGCTTGAAAGTTTACTATCTGAGCTCTTCTGGCTGCGCTCTACGCAAGATGAGAGTCACGGACTGAATATAGGGTGCAAAACATTAATTTCATCTTGACAGCGACTCAAAATGTCATCATCCAACGTTGAAGGCAATGTCTGTAATCATCTGCCTCAAACCTTAATGTTGTCCTGCCCACCTCTCGTCAGCTCCTTCCCATAACTGACTGAGCATCACTCACCCCTTCGCAACATAGCAATAATATCCATCTAGACTATCATTTCATCTCGTATTGGATCTTAAAATCTTCAAGTGAAGTAAATCTGCCAATGGAGTGAGATCATTTGTTTCAATGGTGGTGGTATTTTTAGACAAGGCAGATCACTCCACCTGTGTTGCTTGATTAATATTTTAGCACTCTACATCCGATTGAATGGCTGGTTAAGATGAAGACCTTCTGCAGGGTCTTCTTCCCATTTAGTGTCTATAGATACTCAGCTCAGGCCAGGCCCGTCCCAGTGGATATCTGCCCACACCGGCCTCGTTGCACGCCGACTCTCCCAGGGTGGCACTCCACTGTAATCTCTGCCTCCTCGACGCAACGGGCACCAGCCACCATTTAAATGCAATCCTCCTCACGGGGGGATTTAAAGGTGTGATGATTTAAAGGCGGATTGCCCCCGAAACCGGCGGAAATTAGCTCTCGCCGTGCCCTGTTTGCCTGACCCCATAATAAGGGATCAAATCTGGGAGAAAGCAGAGCACTTTATTTTCCTTTAAGCCATCCCTGGCTGCATGTTCACCAGTAACCCTTGAAAATTCGGGGGGAGAGAAAAGTAGATATTTGCCCTTAATCTGCACCGAACAAACAAATGAAACAAACACAGTCAGGACTTCTCCATCTGTCCGCCTGAAATAATGACGCATCTAATCTCAGTACCTTGGCTCGGCAAAGGAGGGAAAGGACACGCCCAAGAGAAAAGTAAGAGAAGCCTGGAGATCAGAGCGGTGCCTCGTCTGTGGCTCGCAGTTTCAACAGGGAGGGCATTATCAAAGCCCGGCGCCCTGGTAGCCAGGTCATCGATTGGAGGATTCAGCTGTGATACTTGGCACACCTTGCTGACTCCCAACCGCAACCTCAAGTTTGCAGCCAAAAAGCAAGCATTTTTTCCTCCCCTCTCTGCTTCCTTTTGTCAGTCAACCCAGAGATGCAGAGAAGAGGCGGTGAAATCCTATATCAGCCTCACGTAATTGTGTGGGAACATCATTTTTCAACCGCAGCTTTGCTCTCCGATCCCCAGGTGCTGCTTTTCTGTAGGAATAATCATTGTGTTATTGAAGCAGCTGCCGGGCCGGGTTGAAAACGCAACCGGAGCAGGTGAACAGAGGCGGCCCCCTCCTTGGGGTGTACGGCGGCACACGACCGGGAGACTGGGAAGGCATCGAGGATAAGAGAAAAAAAAAATTGAAGTGAGTGAAGGGCTCATTTTTGATCTCTCGAACTCCCTGGAGATTTATCGATCCTGGAATCTCATCAAGGCCTCGCTCGGAGGGGTAAGTAAAACACAGACATCAAAGATCTTGTTTTTCTTCGCCGGCCCCCCCTTTCTTCGCCCTTCTTACGCCCACTGTTCTAAAAAGATGTGTATCTCCCAACGTTCAATCTGAATGTACTTAAAAAGAGCGAGAGAAGGGCAAACAACACTTGAAACGAGTAGCAGGGGGATGCAGCTAATAGCCTCATGATCAGCCGGCGTTTCATCTCCGCCACATTATCTCCAAATTAAATATTGTCTCTTCAAACACTCTAAAAAAAGAGGAGGCCGTCGTGTTTCAACTGAACTGCTCTCCTGCTATTTACGCGTCCGGGCCGGACCGGGTTGGTATTCCGACCCTGTTGCCGGCGTTCCCACCGTGACTCCTCAATCCCTGCCAAAAATATATGTGGAGCCGAAGCCGACGTTGACGCCTGGCAAAAAATTACAGTTTCACTGTACTTTAGAGGCTTGTCCGTCACGGCACAGCCGGTCTTGTTATTGACTCCAACAAATTCCAGGATGCCAGCGATAACGCCTTGACAAATGGGCCCCACTCTTCCTCCTCCAACAACCAATACATCTCTCTCTGTCCCGCTGTCTTCCACCTCTATTAGATTCTATTATGTGATATGATATCACACCCTGACTGAGCGCATCGTCAACCAGGAAATGGTGGGAACAGCGAGGCATTGCGGGCACGGAAAAGAAAATCCATGCCGAGATGAGGAATGCAGGGCTCTGAAGATTGACAAGCCACAGTCCGTACAGCCAATCAGAAAGGACCGGATGTGTTTAAGGTGGTACCTGCTGAGCATTTTGTCAACCTTTATTTATCCAGGAAATGTTTGCTGTGCACGGCCTTCTTCAGCAACACCGATGTTTTTTATCGAGGGTCACTCACTTTCCCTGCCCTGATTTTTCCAGCCTGTCCAGGGATTTAAACCCTTGACCTTCCAGTCACAAGCCATATCTGCCAGCCCTCACGATTTCCCAGTCGTCCCCTCAGTCTCACGTTGGTGTCATTTATGATTTTCTCCCACATCTCAAAAGCTGCTTATTTACTATATTTGTTAAAAAATAGCAACACAAATCTCGGCCTTATACTATCGCTAACAAAATACATTAGACCACATTACACCAGAAATGTCGGTCTCTGGATCTCTAGGACCCTCAGACCCCCAGACCCCCTGCATGGCTAGTGAATTTTAGGATATAAAATTAGCACAAAAAAAATAAATCATCCATTTAAACTAATTTCAGGGTATGAAATGAGAACCCCCCCCTGGCTGTGAGATGGTACTTCCATGCCAATATCAATCCAGGGCATAGTCTGACTGCGGGGGCTCCACTTCCTCATTTCCCTGCTTGTGTTTACCTGAGCAGAATTAGTCAGCACCTGTCAAGAGGCTGCTGCACTCTCAGAGAAGCAAGCCTGCTGAGAAAGGCCTCTCCAACTACTATTCACACACTGTCGCACACACACACACACACACACACACACATGCACAGGAAAGTGCCGAGTTGGCGCTGCCATGCAGTAAAGAGCCGTCATCACACCAGGGTAGTTTTCTTTACAACCCATCATCGCAGTGGGGTAATATAAACACACATTCACAGGGAGAGGGAAAAGTGCATGCCACATGTGCAAACAATTTATCTCGCGGTCCTTTGGCGAACCCAGACTACGGGGACACTCGTGCAAAAACATCTTTTAGTTGAACAAGAGACTGGTTTTGTTGTAGCTGGTAGTTGAAAAGTGTAAAATGTAAAAGAAAAGGAACTAAAATCAGCTGTAATATGTAATAAGAAGCAGTTAGCAGTTAAATGCAGCTTAAACAAGCAACATTTCCTGGATAGAAAAATGTTTTTTTAAAGACTTTTTAATGTGCATTTTCATATATTTGTGTTAAATTTAAAACTATATATATCAACCATCTATCATCTATTAAGACCTGCACATGGATATGAGTCTCATACAGCCTCTGTGTAGCAGCCTAGTGACTCGTGGCCTGAAGGTGCAGTGTTTTTACACAGTAGCATGCTAACGCTAGCTGTGGTTGTGCCCCCTGTTTAGTACAGTGTGATGAGGGAGTTCGTCTCCTTCACGTCCTGCCTCTTCCTCTCTGAGAGCGAGAACAGAAATAGCTTTTGTCACCAACCACACAGCAGGGCACTTTTCACACCACGTCCAACATGCCTGGAGGGAGGTGCCACCCACTGTGTGTGTGTGTGTGTGTGTAGCTCTGCAGGTTGTTGTAAGCTATTTGAATGCATATCTGTGTACATGCACATTAATTTTACAATGTACAACATATGCTGTGTTAAAATCGTGTCGTACCAAATTAAGTGCAGGACGTGCAGGCGCTCCATAAATGTGTGCCGTCCACCGTGTCTGTTTATAACTCAGACGGTTCCAGTCCTCAGACTCTGATTGGCCACACGTGACCACATGACTGTTAAATATTAGTGTGCTAACCAAAGATCACCACTAATACTGGTGCTCACTTAGCAACCACATTGTTTAGCTACTGTTCAGAAAAATAACATTTAGCTAGCTACTGATTAAAAAGTAAAAGAGGGCTTGAACATTTTTTCAAAATGCAACGGTGCGTACTTTCTATTTTGAGGATTTTACAACAGCTAAAGGGGTTTTACTTCTCTTTTCATCATACCTAACAACGCCTTGCCTTTTAGCAGCTCTAAAATCACTGTAACCCACAGCCTCTCATAGCTTTTTAGTTGCACAAGCACCATGTTATACCTGTAATGGGCATCCCGGTATGGTACAGTATCCATATCCTTTGGTTTTCCATTGCAATTTGTTGTGTAGGTTGTGCACATCACCAATATAATGACAACATCTCTGCACCCTTTGAAAGCGGTACTGTAGCAATTACGTCTGGCTGCCTTATCGACGCTCCTGAACCGAGCCACACTGTGCACAAAACACAACTGCAGAAACCTACCGCACTGTGTCAGTGTGAGTACAGCATGGCACAGCAGCACAGCGGAGAAGATATCTGTGTGTCTGTGGGGCCGGGGGGCAGCAGCTACAGGCAACAGATAAGAGGATTACTCCGTTATTATCTACCCCAGGGCCTATTACCCCGGGGCAGAGCAGCACGGTTAAAAAGGGCAGGACCTTGGGTTTCTCCCCCTTGACTGCGGGGGTAGCTGCTCACAGAGTTCGAGGGAGGCGGGGTCGCGCCACAACATGCTAACCCCATTCTGCACGGGACCCGTGACGTGTTACAGCACAATTTGAAAAAAATGAGAAAGATCCTGATGTGTGACCTTGCTCTGCTGTCCATCCTTCCTCCTCCCTCCGCCCAGAGACGCCACGTGGGTGGAGCCTGATATCTGGAAGGTTGGAAGTGGAGGGTCGTGTGCTTTTGACAACTAAGAGGATTTTTTTGGTCGACGTATTTGACGTATTTAGTGGAAATATTTTGTTCCAAAATGAGAAAAAAGTGACTTGTTATTGAAATAACTCATGCAAAGATGTTTTTGCGAACCTAAACCAAAGTATTTTTATTTGATTTTGGCACAGCGATTCTGACTGCCATGGTACAAATCAAGGGTGAATAAGTTTGAACTTATAACGACCATTGTGTTGAGAACATGTCACACACACACACACACACACACACACACCTAGGAAGCCAGTGTTTCGGAGTGCAACCTGAAGTGCATGTGTGTGGGCGATTGAAGCGTGGCTCTCACTCTGACTTAAACAAAGACATCAAGAGTGTTGGTGTCTGCACGTCAAGATTGAACAGATAATTACTGTCATTCAAGCAGAAAGCTCACAGTGAGGGAGGTAATGAGTGTGTGTGTGTGTGTGTAAAACAAACTTACACTAGCTCCATATAAGGCTTCATCTCAGACAGAAAAGCGTCTTTCCAATGAGTGAGCATGTGGAGCTTCAGCGTCTAGCTCAAGGACAGTTTGACACAACATGGTGATGAAGAACGTCGGCGGCCATGTGGGAAACTTAATATTAACATTTAGCTGACACACTTCTGAATGAGTGAGCAGGTGGGGGTCCAGGGCGTTTCACAGGACACATTCGTTGTTCTTTAACAAATAGGCCACCCTGGCACCACAAACAGGGTTTTGGCTGCAGCAGAAGAGGGATTTGTGACAATGCTGGCTTTGGTTATATACAATAAATCATAAAAATCAAGGTATACATGTGTTGGCAGCTCAAAAAGAAAAACCCAAAAGTAATCCGCCGAAACTCTTGATTGAGAAAATGCAACAAAAAGTATCACCGGTTCCGTGCCGTCCTCAAAACTACAGTCCAAAACCCCAGTTGAAACGAAAATATCAGGTCACTCCTGGCCAGCTGGATGTCCCAAAAGTCCTGGTGGCTTACCTTACCCTACTTCACCTGCGAGGCCTCTAAACCAGCTTGGTTTCCTAGCCAAAACTCCTTCTGCTGCCAGCATGGCTCTCCTTTGTCTCCTCTCCCAAAATGGCCGCCCTACCTCCTAATATGCCTTCCCTGAGGTGTGCAAAAACAGGAAACATTACCCCCTACGAAATACCTGCATCCTACAAAACAAAACCAACAAAACAAATAATGGAAAACCAGAAATGGAGCCCAGTAGGTTACATTCAGGGGTTCCAGACTAGCATAACAGGAGGACCTGCGTTAAAAGCCTGCATGTCAGGAAGCAAGATCCTGAACCCCGACCAGCCCCGGGGGCGTCGTCCTATCAAGAAAATACTTGCAATAATACGGGCCGGGTGTGTGACTACCATCCACCATTACTAACTCAGAGGCTTGATGGTGTTAATGCAAACAGGCTTACTCACACTGCAACACATTATAGGCACCAGGTGGCTGCTTATTAACCTTGTGGGCATTGGCCGTGCTGTCGGGAAATAGATAATGTGGACAATTTCAGTTTAACAACCACATAACAACCACATAATCAAGTTGGCGTCTGTCTATATTTACATTTTACATTTCAGGCTTTCAGCTGACACCATTATCCTTAAAGTGCAACAGCGAAACTTAAAGCTTAAATTGCAGAACCGCCAACATTACAAGCAGCCAGGAGTGAGAAGTGAAAAGGTGACAGTACCTGAAACAAATATCCTTCTGTCCCTACAATCACCATGTGCTGTTTGCTAGGTGAAGAGAAGTGCTTGGTAGAGAAGAACCAGTGAGAAAAGGTTAGCCAGGAGCATTTCAGTGGACGTACAGGAGGAAAATATGGACGAGGAGGATGTGATTTAAGGGGAAGCTGCCCCTAAACTGACCCCTTTCAAGTAGCTCTGCCACTTCTCTTCACAAACGTCGTAAAAAAAAAAAGAAATCCTTTTTGTCCCTCGAGCGATTCAACTGTGTAACAGAAAAAAAAGCCGACAAGGACAAAGACCAGGCCTGGCAACAAGTGCGGTTAGGAAAATCCGGTCCCATAAAAATATAATGCAGCAACTCGTGATGGAGGCATCTTAAAAGGAAAGGGAAAAGCTCGAACATGGTCGGGAGGAGAGAGAGCGTCGCTGAAAGACGAGAACGTGGTGAGATGTGACTCTCACATCTGCGGCCGATCGACGGCGAGGGAAAACACAGCGA
Organism: Gephyroberyx darwinii; assembly: GCA_900660455.1. NCBI lineage: Eukaryota > Metazoa > Chordata > Actinopteri > Trachichthyiformes > Trachichthyidae > Gephyroberyx > Gephyroberyx darwinii. The sequence continues at coordinate 9,292 of CABFOQ010031740.1, forward strand.
TGGAGGAGGGCGGGTGTATTTGGGAGCGATGTGTGGGGGAAATGGAATTTCCTGTCTCCCTTTTACAAGGCGAGCGACCTTTGCCCTCTGGGTGGCTCTCTCCTCCTATTTCTCCATTAGTGGAGGAGACAGACGTGCACAACACACACTCACACACACTTACACAAAGGCACTTATAATCTCTTTCTGAAGCAGCCCTCCCTGACACACACACACACACACACACACACACACAAAGGCGCTCACTGTCCAACAGTCAATATTTTCTGAAGGATGGCCTCCCTTGAGAACTAGCAGGCAATCTGAGGGGGCCCCTGCAATGAAAGGGCCCGTGATTGCATTCGACCGTAGCCCTTACAAAGATGTCGTACATCAAATGGCAACAGATAAAAAGCCGTCCGCGGTGAGTTAATCAGCAGAGTGCCTTTCATGGCCACGCCGCCATTTGTCTCAATATCATGAAGACGCCAGGCGCCACTGTCTCTCATTAAAAGAAAGCATCGATGCAGATGAGTACATAGCCGCGTCGGGACGATGTCACCGGCTGCTCTGCGGCTGCAAGAGATTTTATCGTGGCCAATACTGCTTGACCTTGAGAGCAAGCTAGATATGTGTGTGTGTGTGTATAGATGTTTGGTTGTGTATGTGTCAGTGTTTGTGCAGTATATTTGTGTGCTTTCACATGTGTGTTTAAGTAACACCCCCCCCCTCCTCATTTGGCTGGTTCATTTGTGGGGAACCAGGCCAATTTGCACTCTGAGTCACCGTGGAAACGCCTGCAGAAGCGGTCCTTGAAGCGTACCTGCCCACCTGCCGCCTCTCATACCCGTTATATGCCAGCGTGATCCGTGTGGAACGGCACGCCGGGCGAGAACAAGGCTTAATCACGGCAGCCGTCGACTCCGTTTCTGACCTCTCGTACCGGCCGCCGCATTTCAATCAAATGAATAACCTCGCCCCAACAGATGCCAATGAAACACACACAAAGATCAATGATGGGACAAGGTATTTAACCCTGGCGAGAAGCTTGCCAAAAACTCAAAAATGCACAGTGAGCCACTTGAAAGACTTTCCTTTGGACGGCTTCAAGGATTAGCAGAGTGGAAGATTAGTGCTTCGCAATATGGATCAACCTTGTGATTGTTATATGAATTTTTCTACATAATGTCTTTTCCAGCAACTAGAAAAATGCTTACAAAAATTGTTTGGGTCAGGGAATGCGTGATGCCAATGCGTTAGATCAGGTCAGGTTGGATCAAATGAAAGATTTTTTATGGCAAGTTGATTTTTAGTTGAGGGATGGCATCGAAATATATTGGTTGTTAGATATCGCAATTCATTTTTTGTAAACTTAATGATGCAGCCCTCGTGGAGACATCTTGCTATCAGTGTTGTAAATGTTACATAACTTCAACTCGAACTTCAAATGAACTTGAGACATGAAGTTCGTTGTTCAATATCTATAAAATATTGTGGATCCCCATCTGTAGTGTTACCATGTCAACCCCGTCTTAAATTACTTACACCAGGGCAGTAATATAGTCAAATATATTCAATATTCAAATATGCTCAAAATGTCCCCCCAATATATTGATATAAAAATATAAATTAAAAAAAAAATACTATGCTATGACGGCAACCACACACCGCCGTCCGAAATAATATTAGCACCCCCCAGCAGATTTGGTCCCCCCCAATGTGGACTCCATGGCTACGGCCTTGACTTACACCACCACACCTTCATTTTAACAGGTCACGTTTTAATAGGTAAAGTCATTTAAGCGAGACTGAAGGAGTGTAGAAACATTGCCTTCTACTGTGACTGTTTTTTGGAGATGAACTCTTTACTTGTCAATGTCAAAATATCCCATTGAGGATTATAGACACACACAAAAGCTTAAATGTCCCTTTTTGTTTTGTTTTTTGTCTATTTTTAGCATTAGCAACAGCTTTCGTTGCTAGCCTGCTGTTATTATTAGCAGTAACTTCCGTTCCTTGCATACAGTTAGCATTTGGTATGCTATAGTAGTTGTGACATCCTTCCTGCTCTCTTTCAAGCAGTCCATCCACCTCGGCAGTGGACAGGCTCGATTATCTTCAAGGCTGAGACATCCTGGGGGGGAATTCTCCATCCATACCTCGCCGGCTAGACGGCCATTCGTTTGTTCTCAGGACACGTCGGCCCAGGGCGTCAACATCAATGTGTCAGTCCGCATCGACACGACCGCCTGACACTATTTCCTTTACCTATAAAATACATGCAGGGCAAAGTGACCCACTGTAAATATTAGACTTGCCAATGAAGGTTGGGTTATGCTCAGACTAAGGCCATGACCCCTGACCTTGGATTGTACTGAGCTAATACATGAACTGTACTCATACTGTCAATGTCTTTCCCTTTGCACTGCATGTGAGGTCATGTTGTACCTGTACTATCTTAGCCTTAGAGGTCTGTTGTCCTGAACTCTGTGTGTACCTGTACCAAGCGTCGGTACTATACTGCCGTTAGCCTGTTAGAGGTCCTGTTGTGCAATACGCCAGCATGCAGTGTGTTACTATCTTAGTTTTGGATATGTCTCTGCACCGATGCCACCAAGACAAATTCCTGCGAACACATTGCACTGACTACAAAGATTGTGATTTGATGTATCAAAATCTGATTCTGCGCGTACACACATACAGACACGCACATCCCGTCACAGTTCCCAAAGCTGCCGTGTCCTTGGGAGATCCAAGTTGCGCCGAGCTGTTCATCAGACATCTGCTGAGCGCCTCATCATGAAAGCACCAAGGTTTATTCCCTGACGTCGGCGTGCCAAGAACAACTGGCAGGCGCCAAGAAACCCTCCACTCTGCCACCAAGGTTAGGTGAATGACAACACAGTTACTGAGACACAAGAGGAGGGAGGGAAGAAAAGAGGATGGGTAGGCTTCAGAGCGGCTTCCATCGGTCTATCCTTTTCTCTCTCTCTCTCTCTCTCCACCTTCACTCCTCACATTGGAGCCTCACTTTCAAATACCTTATCGTTGTTGAATTCCTAGCTGACTCTTTTGCTTGTTTCTCTCGCAGCTTTCCTTTTTGTCTCTGTCTCTTTCCAAGCACTCAAACAATGCACTAAAACATAGTTCACCTCCCTGAACCCTCTCTCTCACTTAAGAACAGAGGTGAGCTGATGCTGTCTCTGAATTATTAATCATCAGACAACAAGGAGTCGCAGGCGCTGGGAATAATCTGGTGGAAGGTCAAACAGGGGCCTCGGCCGGCCCGGAAACCCAATCCAACCGTCCTTTATCTCCTCTCCACTTTCCTCTTCACCACTGTCCTAATCTGGCAGAGAGACACAGAAGGAGGAAGGTGGGAAGAGAAGGAGAACAGAGGCGCATTACCGGGCATCCCCATCGCAAGCAATTTGAGAAACAATTTAGATAGGAAATAGAAGAAATGTCCTAAAAAATATACAAAGAAAATAAATATATTTTTTGTATATTTCTTTTTCTTTGTATATTTTTAGGATATTTTTTCCCCTCAGGGACAAGAGCCATCTATCTATCTATCTATCTATCTATCTATCTATCTATCTATTTATCCATCTATCTAAACCAGTTTCCAGATGTCCATTCATTTTCTGCCACCACAAAAATGTCGGCCGATTTTGAACACAGGTGCTTAGTTTCCCGACGTTCCCGACGTGGAAAAGTTGGAAGTCGACGTCAACCATCAGCAGCCAATCACGCATGAGCGCTGCTATATGTCCAAGCTATCACTGCAGCGGTATTTAAGGGACAGCTGGCAATCGGCGGTAGCACTGTGATGCGCTTGCTTGCTGTCTGAAGGCAGATTTAGGTGTCTAATCATGCACATTAATTGCCAAACCTGCCTGCAGAGATGGAAGAGAGTCAGCATGACATCTTGTAGATTACTTGTTTGCATTGTGCAGTGGGAAAGTACATTTGCATCAATGCTTCAATTCAGTGCAAGGGTCAGAGCCTGTAAAAAAAGAAATAACTCCTTGGGGAATGTACTCCAAAAGAAAGTGAAGTAAATGCAGCACAATGGCGAGTGATTTTCAAAGCGGTTCCTGTCGGATATGGCAAACACATAAAATTTGATTCTCACAAAAATAACAAGGCAATAAAATGGGCCTTTTTTTTTACAATGACAAGATGTTGTTATTTTGTTTGTTTAGTGTTTTTGAGACAGGAAAGAGATTTGTTAGAGGAAAACCAAAGGGAATTTCACTGAAAGAAGAGTGGCACAATGCAGCCTGCTGGGCCCATAACCCGGAGGTCGACAGACTGAAACTGTGCTAACTGTGTTGTGAACGACATTTTCTGGAGGCTAGCCGAGTGATCGGAGACCATCCAGTAACCAAAAGGTCACAGGTTCAGTCCCTGCAACAGCTATGTGTCTGAGATAAAAAAATAAAAATACAAGGTACTTAGAAAAGCCTCTGAGACCCCAACCGGCTTGGATCACAGATTCTAAAAGAAATGTTGGGGACATCGGCAGACCGACACCAAGATCCATTAAATGACAAGGAGTATGAAAATGAATTATACTCGCCCTGATGCAGAAGATGAAATCAAAAGGGAAGAGAAATGTCAAAATGTAAACATCTAATGAGGGCGAGTAGCTGCTCATCTGGCCACTTAAAGCAGCAGTTTCCAAACTCCCCTAATACCAGTTCTGGGTTGCCCAGGTGGGTTATCTCCCGGGCCTTTCTGTGTGGAGTTTGCATGTTCTCCCCGTACTCACATGGGTCTCCTCCTGTAAAGAACCCCATCTAAAAACATGCAACATCCTGTCCTGTCCCTGACCACGACAAGGATTTACACCTGGAATTGGTCCCCGGGCGCCGAAAGAAAAAAGGGCTGCCCACTGTTCCTGGCTGCCCCTGGAGGAAGGATGGCTAGGATGGGATAAATGCAGAAGACAAATTCATTTCGGACACCCTCCCTGCATGTGTGTGTTGTGTTCAGCGGTCACGTCCCCTTGCATGTGTGTGTTAGTGCATGTGTGCACCCGCAATGTCAATAGATGAATCTTCTTCTTCTTCTTCTTCCCCCCATTTAGGTATCTATTAGGCCAGGAACCAACTCGAAAAAGACAGAAAAGCTCGTCCTGGCTTACTGTTGATGGGAATATAACAGCTGTGAGACCCTCCGATCTGTTATCTGTCAAATGAAACAATCCTTATATTAAACCACTTCACATTTTTGCTAGGGAGCCCCCTGGGACTTCCTCAAGGACTCACTTTGGGAACCACGGTGGCCACCCACTCTCAGAAGCTCTAATCGGATGGGATTAGTATTACTGGAGGAGCCTGGTTAATGCAGTTTTCACCGCCGTAATTCAGTGATTTCAATCCCGTGTTGAACACGGTTGCTTGTGATTATCAGGGGGAGTGCATCCCCACGGGAGCGATAGTTACGAGAAAAATACCCTCCTGTTTCCACCAAACGCCCACACCCTCTGTCACTTCTAGGACTGTCAGATTGATATTCTCTGCGTGATGGGAAAAAAACAACCTTGTTTGTTTTAAAAATACATTTCCAGCTTTGTTGAGTGCTCACAATCTGATCACAAAATTGTAAGCCATCTGATCCCCTGCAATTTTCCTATTGCTTTGATACTTTTTGTGTTGAAAGCTTGTAGGGGAATGTTCTGGTGTATATATCAAAATAAAATGCCTCATCAGTACATTTGGGGGAATAATATTGGGTATGTACAATGTAAAGAGTTGTCCTGTACTTGTTTTAGTGTATTTAGACAAAGATTACTAGCTAATAGTATGTGTAGGTGAGGGTGTTGGGACCAAAGAGATAAAGGCTTGTGTAAACTCTGGATTTTATCAGTAACAGCCCAACTGCAGCTTCTGTCTGAAGCCATGTTTCAGCTTGTGATTAAATGCTGACATCAGTCCGCAGTGATCCAGGTAACCCGTCACCCCGCCTCCATCACACCTGACGGGACACCCCGCACCCTGCCTGGGGGGGCAAGATTAGGTGTTAACCCCACTCAATGGCTGGGCATGCCTCAGGCCTAGAAATAACGCTTCTTAAGCTGCACTAGGAAAGATTTCTGTCGTCTTATTAGCCCAAATCGGGAAGAAAAAAGAGCGTTCCTTCCCAACTAACTGAGACCCTGTAGATTCACACTGTTTGCCCAAATCAAATTCTGGTGTCAGGTATGGGCATCGGCAGGAAATGCTGGTGCACAGAAAGTGAAGAGTGAAATCCAACACCGTCTCCTAAACAGCAGCAAGCGAACACCGCAAAGTCAGATCTGCCTCTCTCGTCCCCTTTGGGATCCTTTGGTGTGAAGCATCACAGACCAGCCGGGTTGGTAAACGTAATCATTCTGTGTGCAGTTTCAAGTTCAAAAAGTTTCCTCTCGGTGCCATTTGGAGCCGCAAACGTGCAAAACGACCCGGGGCAGCTTTAAGTAAGCAGCAGAGCCTCCACAATATGCAGACTAGATACGTGAGAGGAAATGCTGAGGGCCCTGAGATGTATGGGATGCAGGGCGAGCTACAGCGAGGGAGGGATTCCCCAAGGGGTCCCTGGCCTGTCAATAGGCTACAGCCTTTCTCCCGGATTCCAGACTCGCTGAGAGACGAGCCATCCATCAGACCTCAACTCACACTACATGAGGCTGAGGGGGAAAAACAGGATGATTAATGTGCCTGCTGTGCGGTCAGTCTCTTTCTTCAGCACACACACACACACAGAGGTAGACGCTCTACACATACATGCACACAGGCTTCCTGTAGCAGATGAAAAATGCCTGGGCTTCTTTCTTGGCTAACCTTAACCTCCACAGTGCATGGATGGAGCAGTATTGACTAAAGAGTGAGACATGAGGCATGCCTTTATTTATAAGTGGCCCTGCTGAGCCACCTGTAAGCATCAGAGCACAATGAGAACACAGCCTATCCATCTGAAATAACTTCAACAACTCCCCAACAATGTACACCTTGTGATGACCGAATTGCAGTCTTTCAGCTCTTGAATTCAAAGGGTTTCGTTCCAAAAGGCTATATCCAATTTGAAAAGACTTCTCCTTTAATTCAAGACTCACCTGAACTCAAAACCCTTTTAAATGGTCTTTTACATGTTGAGTGAGTTCCATGACCCTCGGGCCCTTGAAACATCTTACACGTTAAGCATGTTCAAATGTATTGTTAAATGTGAAATGTGAATATCTGCGAGAAAATAACACTGAAATAACCTTCCTGTTTTTGTGCAGATGACAGCGTACATTGAGGAAACCTCACATCCCATGGTTTCATTCCTTCGACATAGAAAAGCTTCCTTTCCATCACGTCTTGAAAATAGAAATGAAAATAGGCCTTCTGAATGGAAGCCATGAGAGTTTTGTTCCGACAGACAAGACGTTAAAATCAAATCACGATCGCACAAAAAGTACCGGGAAAATATTCTGAGCTTTTGGAGCTTTTGATTATTGCTGAGTCCTCTCTCAGTTCCTCCTTAAATATTTCCATTTTAGATTTGACAGGGGTCCAGGCGCCTGCACAATAAAGCTGTCCTCCACTTCTTCCCTAATGGACTCGTCCAAGTTCTCTTGTCAATACAATTGAATGAATACAATGAGGATCCGGTCCATTGAAGAAGAACAGGGTAGCTGCCATTAAAAGCTCCCCACTCAAGTGGATTCATTTTTGTCTGGCCACAAAGGATGCCAGTGGGCTCATAAGCTGCACACTCATACAACCACAGATCAATGCGGCTGTGAACGGTCTGAAGGTATTGTTGTACTGGCTGAATTTACAGGCCTGACGCGATGGATGTGGTTGAGGGTGGACTGGAAGGCCTCTGATAGTGCTATCTGGTGTTATTCATGAGAATGTGGGAAGAAGAAGCTGTGTGTAGTGCTTATATGAAGAGACAGCAATACATACATCTGTAGTTATGACCAAGATTGGCGGCAGTTCCCAATTCATACGCTCAATTCAGGGAAAGGGTTGCGATCACAGTTCAAAAACTGGGAATCTTTCGCCATTAAAAAGACAATTCATAAAGAAACCACTGAGGATGAATCTGTTATTAGTGAGTAAGTTTGAAAAAATCAGAATCGGTGTTTTACAATATGACCTCCAAACGACGGCTGGTTCGCTGCCAAAGCGGCTGGTATAAAGACAAGCATCAAAAAGCTTTTATTTTGTGAAAAAAAAAGGTTGCTTCACTTGTCATCAAGTCATGTGTGAAGAATGTTCTTAAATGATCTAGATATCTGTCGTGTTATTTCCAGAAGATTCAGGTCAGAAAAAACCTCAATACAAAAAAACATCCTTCATGATTTTATCTCATATTGAGTCTTAAAATTTTGTTTTTCTCAAAACAAATTGCCAGTGGGGTGAGATCACTTCACAATGCACTTTCACCTGTTTGGAGAATTTTAAGTAAGTCACTACAAACAGTGATGACCTCCTATGACCTTCATCCATCCAGGCAAACAACCGCCAATGAAAACCAAAATCAATGATACTTTCAGCAAAGCATTCATTCATTTGTTTTCCTTAAAACTCCTGATCCTCATATAACTGACATGAGTACCATGAATCTACATCATGAAGGTTCACGCCGCCCGACTAAGGTGGATTAACAGTTCAGGTGACGTTACCCGACATCCCCGTAGGGATTACAAGATTAAACGACTAGTTAAGAGTCACATTTCTGCAGTAGCTCATCTTACTGCGACAGATATTCCCTCTGGCCCGGAGAAGAGTAATGTTGTTAGAGTAATAATTCACAAAGTCCTCATCTTGTGATTTTGTATGAGTGACACTGCTGCGGTGTTTCTCGCTGCACTACCCAGAGATCACTTGGCAATCGAGCAGAGAGGTCGCCGCGGTGACGTCTTCTTCCTCGGATCTTCTTCTAACGAGGTTTGAGTTTGTGCAGCTACCTCCGACGTCCGACCCGCCGCCGCCGATATCTATCCTTATGAAAACGTTCCTCTTGATTCATTTAAGACTTTTGAACCGGCATCGAGTTAGACGTATCGGAGCTGGTATTGGAAAAATTTCCGACGTTTTCCAGGTCGGAGTGTTTTTTTGAGGCCCTTCTCTGTTTCACTGTCCCAGTCGGGGCGGGGCTCCGCTGGCCCCGGGCCCCGGACTATCAGTCAGCCTGATGTATGGGTCCACAGGGCACAAATGAAACCTGTCACAACAAGGGTAATGATGTCAGAGTCACTATAGCTCACCGCTGGAGGAGCAGAGGGGAGGGAGAGGAGGAAGAGGGGAGGGATGGAGAGAGGGAAGGGAGCAAGGAAGCAGGAATAGGAGG
>CABFOQ010031743.1:0-16201 GCA_900660455.1 Gephyroberyx darwinii
ATGGCCTGGGATGCCATCTGGTCCTGGAGCCTTGCGGGGGCTGACCTTCTTGAAGGATCTGCTCACGTCTGCTACGGATAGCATTAGTGAGCAGCTGTCCTTGTCTTCAAGTAACCTTGCAGCAGGGAAGGTGTTGCTTTCCTCAAAACGAGCATAGAAGGTGTTGAGCTCGTCTGGCAGCGAGGCAGAGGGCTGAACAGCATCGTTTCCTCTCCCTTTGTAGTCTGTCAAAGACCTCAGTCCACTCCACATCCGTCTGGGGTCAGAACCTTTGTAGTAGGACTCCAATTTGTCCTTGTAGTTCCGCTTGGCTGCTCTGATGGCCTTGCGGAGGACATACCTGGACTTCCTGTAGGTGTCCAGGTCCCCAGAGGAGAAGGCAGCGGATCGAGCCCTAAGTTTGGCCATTGAACCAGGGCTTCTGGTTGGGGAATGCACGGTAGCTTCTGGTGGGGACTACCTCGTCACTGCAGTGTCTAATATAGCTGGAAACAGAGTCTGTGTATTCACTGATGTCACCATCAGCTGCAACATGAAACATCTGCCAGTCAGTAGACTCAAAGCAGTCCTGCAGTGTGGCCATAGAGTCGTCGCTCCATTGCTGGACTACTCTTGGAACTGGTTTATCCTGTTTAAGTCTTTGTCTGTAGCTGGGGAGTAAGAGAATGGAAATGTGGTCAGCTTTTCCAAATGAGGGGAGGAGGGGTTTGTAGCTGCCCTTGAATGGAGAGTAGCAGTGATCCAGGGTCTGGTCACCTCGGGTAGGAACATCAATATGTTGGTGGAATTTCGACAAGACTTTCCTCATGTTGGCCCTGTTGAAGTCCCCAACAACAATGAATGCAGCCTCCGGGTGTGTGTTTTCCAGATCGTTTATGGTGTCATATAGCTCGTACAGAGCGCAAGTTTTGTCTGCCTGAGGTGGTAAGTAGACAGCTGTGAGGATCACTGATGTGAACTCATGTGGCAGGTAGAAGGGACGGACCATTCAAGTGTCCCCGTGCACAGTATCAGTCCAGGTGACCAGAGCAGAGATAAGCCATACAGTATGTCACATACCATATGTACCATAGTGATGTACTTCCACTCTCCACTGAACCAGCATCTCTCTTTACCATATAGAAGATGTGGAGGCAGAAAAGAGGCTTGTTCAAAGGAAAAGGATAACAAGCTTCCTTCCTTCCTTCCTTTATTTCAGGATCTCCCCGGCCACGTTAACTGGTTTTATTGGCGCCTGTAGGCTTACATCCATACTACAGATAAGGACTAGGCTTCAGGGGACAGAACCAAAATGAAAACTGTCACTACTGATCAACAATGAATGCCATCCGCATGCAAATTAAACCGGAGACCCACTTGCATGTGACACAAGCAGTAAAGCAAACAAGAAAAAAAGAGGGAGGAGGAGCAGGCATTTGAATAAGGGGTGAAATCAGTCATAGCTGGAGGTCATTCTTAAGATACCAGACCTCTTTATGTCAGTCTGAGTGTGAAGCGTAAAAAAAACAATCACAATGGAATACAGACAGGATGAAAACAACAAATGTTAGGTTTTGTTAAGAGCACCACTTATAGCCTTGCTTAGTTGGTAACAGCTGTAGAATAGTAGTAGTAGTTGTATTAGTAGTAGTAGTAGTAGTAGTAGTAGTAGTAGTAGTAGTAGTAGAACAGCTGTTGAATAGTACAATTCAGGCGCCATTCATTGGCGGCACATTTTCAGCTTGATATATATTACTGTTAGTCGGGGTCATTGATGACAAGAATGTGTCTGTGTCAGGCAAAATACACTGGCTGATAATTGCATGAAGGAAATTGTCCGCTGATAATATATAATTTCTTCACACCAACTTAAAAATTCTCTCTAGTTACATTCATCACCATCCTACAATATATATATATATAATTATGAAAGTTTATAGCTTTCACATCTCACATCTCAATTTAAACACTTTGATCTATCACATGTACACACATGCATAGCATGCACTTATACTTCATGTTCTCAGATCTATCAGTGTGACGAAGAAGGATGGTTTATTGGTCATAGTCCAATATGCACTGACTCACCTACTCTAATATTTCTCTCTTGCCCCTCCTTCTAATTCTTGCTCTATTCTTCTTTGTTCTTCTTTCTTCTTTTTCCCTGCTTAAGAGAGCACAGAGAGCCCTCACTCACATACCAAGAGTTGTTTTCACTAAAGGAGAATCTGGCAGATTTTTCATTTGTCTAGTGTCTTGCTAGTGTTGTTGATTTGTGCTTTTGCTTGGGGTTCAGGATCCCCGTGGTGAATGTGTGGCAGGCCAGGCCATCACATTCACTGCAGGGATCAACTCAATAACAGTTCTGCTGGCATTCAAGCCACTCCCTGCCTATGAAAATTCATGAAATCCTTGTTACACACTGCTTTGGAAAATGGGCAAACAGTGAAGACAAAGAGATCTATTTGGTGCCGGCGCAAATGTGGAGCAGTCAATATTCAACGCTGCATTGGCAATTTTGTGAGGCGCAATGACTTTTAAGACAGGGAGAAGAAACAGAAAATTCTGCACACCAGCCTGTCATATAATTCCCGTTTTCATTACCATCTTTATGCCCTTGATCATATTGAAATCTTTTCTCCTTTGTTGGCTCACAGCTTATAGGAAATAACGAGTATGTGATGGTGAGACACAGAAGGCAATACCAGGAGTGCATATGCAGCAGGATCTGTTATATTGCTGTCTGAGGTGGAGTGCTGTGCAGTGCGCTCCTCCAATCTGATTTCTCGATTAGATTGTAGACACACTATTAGTGAAGAGTGGCCTTTAGGTGTGGTGTACGTATGAATATAATTGTGTGTGTGCATGTGTTCTCATTTTCTTATACAGTATGATGTCTGTGTGTGCTCATGTGCAGCATACGTGGGAAAAGGCTATTTGTAATGTACCGCCGTAAATCAATGACAAACCCAAAGGTCAGGAAAGTAAAGCTTCCCCATGCAAGATTTTCAAATAAAATCAAACTTTGCCTGTTTCGATCGATACATAAAGAAAGATGGCTAAATCCCATCCCTGCACATAATATTCTTACCATCTATCTATCTTAGCATCCTTGATTACAGCAAGAATCGCCCTGACCAGTCAGTACATCAATATCCACAAGTCCTCTTGCACCTGAGTCTAGCACATTATCACCTGCATCACTTGGCCAATTTGTCAGTTTAGCATCAATTTGAAAAATAATCATATTTTACTCTCATTTCACATTATGATAGGATTACTCATTGTTAATTTACATTGTCATTACATCGTTTATCCTCAATCTTATTTCTGCATGAGTTGCTGGAGCAGGCTGTGCCCTGATGGATTGCTATCTGTCCATTCACCAGGTGCTGTACTGTTACTGCTGTCCACAATGTTCGCCGATGCAAAAATCCAAAAGCATTCTGCTGGTCCATGTTTTGTTTGTCTCTTGTGAAAAACATTCAACTCCTCAGATGTGTATTGTGACTGTATTATGATTTTGATTCAGGATATTGCAACTATCTGTTTTCATTGGACCCTGTGTTGATTTATTTTCATTTTAAGCCTGTAAGAGGATCATGTATACATGTAACTAAAAGTAGTGTAATGTAGACTTTACAGGTTAGTCATATTGGTAAAATCAATTGATATAGTAAACAATATAGTCTTTCTGATGATTGATATTATAGTGATTGATCAAGATCAAACAGGATTATGCCCATGGTGATTGGCTGATGTGTTGCTAATTTATTCCACTTACACATTACATTGGCTGAGGGTGTATTTCTGCATTCACACTGACATGCATGAATGAGTGCAATAGTAGTGTCATTTTCACTGCATATATGAAATACAATTCTTTAAGGCTCTCCCTTCATTCATTTCCTTGTCTTGGTGTGCAAAAGCTGAGCGAAGATGTTTTTTCCCCCTTTGGTTAGTGGTCCTATTAAATATCCCAGTGGTTGTAGAATTGTGTATGTACGGGCTGGGGAGGATGGTTGACACACCAGTGTGTCTTTGCTGGTGGCGACGGACGAATAGCACTCGCTAGAAAAGATTAGCTGTGACATTTTGCTTTCACTTGCACTTCAAAGCCAAACTCCTGCCCCAGTCCCAGCTGCACCCTGCAGATCTCCTGAGAGCACCCTCACCACCCAGATATCCATTTTACATTGTGTCATTATCCCTCTGCCACTCTAATGTAATGTTTCTCTCTTGCCCTCTCCCTTGGTCTTTATCTCCTCTGTTCTTCTCATTCTCCTCTACATGTAGCATGACATTTAAAATATATAAGGGTTCTGCTAAGGATTGCACAGAACAGTGATTTAATGTTTTATGGCTTTATCTAGAGAGATTGTCAAGAGAGCATGACAGTTCATGCTCAAGGGGATCTAGTTACTAGTAAGGCGGGTGGAAAAAATCTTGGTATCAAACAGATAAGTGCATTACTGACAATGACTGGTTGAGAAAAAAAAAACCATGAAAAACATTTTGCATGTGGATAATAGAAAGACTTTTGTGTGGAAATAAATCAGAAAAACAGAAAGTGTGAGAACAGTTTCTGTAACGTGTGTGTGAACGTGTGTGTGCATGTGTGTGTGAGAGAGAGAGAGAGAGGGGGGTGGGGAGATACACAGTGGAGGGTACGTGTGTACGCACAAGACAGAGATTTTACTAGAGAGGGAGTGCAGAGAGGCAGAGAAGGGACTAGGGGAGAGTGGGGAGAGTGGTAGCTGCAGACTGAGAGAGGAGAGAAAAACAGACAGAAAGAAAGCGAGGGAGAGTGGCAGCAGGAGACCGAGACAGAGAAGAGGGTGAGAGAAAGATAGTGGGGAGGAGAGAGAGCAGAGAGAGGCAGCAGATCAGCGCAGGGCAGCAGCACATCTGTCAGTTTCTGTCCCTCCTAGGATCTCCCAAAGCCCAGCTGTCGGGCTGTACCTTCTCTACTGTATCCTACTGCGAGCTCAGCCCCTAACTCAATGACTGTGTGAGGGACAGACTGAGTGTGTACTGCACATCAGTTTTCCTGTAGCTACACAGAACTCCGCACCATGCACCGTGCCTTGCTTGACTGCTGTGGCTATGGTACTGCCAGCCATTGGTGAAGAGATGCCCAGCTACACTCTGGATTTCCAAAACAAACGATACCCAGCTGTCTCTGGCATACGCTCCCACTAAGGTAGGCAAGAGCATCTTTACTTGATTGAATATACAATTGACAGAGTTTCAGTGGAAATTATATCCTGTTATCCTTTAAAAATAACTTGAACTATAAACAACTAATGGGAACTGGAAAGTGTCCCAGGGAAAGTTTCATTAAAGAAGTTTACCAAGCTTAATATTTGCTATTGAATGTTTTCTTTGTCCCAGTCACACAGAGGCTGTTTATTGTGTTTGGTCAGATCTCTTTTGTTTGTGTAACCATGCTGGCTGAATTGCATTGCCTGTCATGTGTTGACCCCTCAGCTATCTTCCTATCTCATGTAATTTGACGTAACATTAGAATCTTTCTTTGCAGCACTACTGCGCTGATTAGCAGTTGACTGAACATTTTCACATGGCTTTAGGCTATGCAGTAGGGTAGTGATAAATCCTCATTAGTGTGCGGGCTACAAGGTTGATTGAGTGGTATACACAGGTTGACCAGGTCAGAGCTGATTGTGGTACTGTATAGTTTATTGAGTGGCACTCTGCTCTAGAATTTCTGGAATTTCCCAGAATATCTATCTATCTATCTATCTATCTCTCTCTCTCTCTCTCTCTCTCTCTCTCTCTCTCTCTCTCTCTCTATCTTGTAAAGTGATTTTCAGATACACACAAGATCTACCAAACTGGTTTGTTTGCCCCCGTTTGACTTGCTCATGTCTGACGCTCCCGTCGGTGAGTGGAGCTGGCACCTAGCAATGAACATGCTTGTAAATAGAGCCCACTGGGAAAATGAGGCTCTCATAAACACACAAATGGATAGGGATAAGCAAATGTCTTTCAGTGGCTATCCCAAATTTAGATCTTGTCACACCCCCTGAAATCTGAACCACTCTCCTTCATTGCGCCTCTCTGCTTCTCACTCAGGCACATTGTTTGTATCCTCTGACACATTGATTTAAGCATATAGCTACTTCAAAGACAAAGTATATGTCCTTTTAATCATCAAGCTAATAAACAATAACATTTAGCAGGTGATATATAACAGCATTTGACCACATTTAGTTGTTTGGATGTATAATTCATTTTAGAAACCTTCTGAGTCAATTAGTCTGACTGAAGTGCTGCCTGAATTTGTTGGATGGACCATTTGATTAATTGGTTCTGCTTGGTTTCGTGCTGATCATGTTGACAGCCAGCTATAACATTAAGCTCTATTAGGTGTTTTATGTACAAAGCATTGATTCAAATTTGATTTCATTTTAACACAACAAGCTATCTACAGGCAGGATTCTTGTTTATTCTTGGTTATTTTTTCTGAATCAATGTGCGTATGTGTGTTTGGTACATGCGTGGTGATATGTCATATGACTTGTTATATGTTATGTGACTTCATGTGGAGGTGTTACTGCCCACTTACATCCGGTAATATAGGACTGTGTAACAGTATGGAGGAGTTACCCTAGGCAGCAGCATCAACATCGATTATGGGATGGAAGGAGTTACTTAATCATGTGTCACTGGGGGTGGGAGGCTGAGTTCCCAATTAGTCATGTTACGGATGAACAGAAGCAGAATTCCCTTCCCACTGAAGGAAGGTGATGAGTTATTATTATGAATGCAGACAGGATTGTTGCTTTGAGGCTGTTCCAAATATTCAGCAGAATATTTAGCTTTGTTGTCTTCCTAATGGATTTAATTAGTGTTTCTAACTCTGAAATATGCTACCATAGCATTAGTCAAGGGAGTGTCTCCAGTGGTACAAGCATGCACACATATACACATATACACACACACACACTCACTCAAAATGCCTCGACACACACACAAACACACTCACAAACCACCCCCTCAGATAAAACCACATACACACTCAAACACAACCTTCTCAACTGGAGCGATTGTGTGGGTAGATAGTAGTCAAAGAAAACTACCTTACCTCCTTAGACAATCCCTTTCCTAACTCTCACCACGCACAGAGCTATCTATCCTTTGGACTTGTACACCACCCTCCTGACTGTGCACAATTTAGCTTCAGTTCAGTTGATTCAATCAATTTAATGGGCATGGATTCTGTCATCTGAATCTCATCTTTTCAAAGTCACCACAATTTCTTAAATTGTGAAAATGTTGAGAAGGGACAGTAAATCTTTGTTGAATGAGGCATGGACATGGATGCTACGCTAATTACGCAATTAATGAGAATAATGGAATACAATAAAATAATACAGAATTAAATACGTCTGCGAGTTTGCATGCTTGTTTGTGTGTATGTGAATGTGTTTGTGTGTCTGTGTGTCTGTGCCTATATGAGCAGGTCAGTAGGAGGTGAAGTAAAATGGTTGATTTGCAGAGAAAAGCTTAAATGTTCTCCCACCAAGTGAGAGCTTGTTTCAAGGAACAGGTCTCTGCATTACAGATATTTCTTGTGAGAATTCTTGTGACGATATGCGGTTTGTCTGTGTGTTACTGAGTTACTGTCAGCTTTAATTCCCTGTGACTTTGCAGAACAACACTGTAACAAATTGATTTTCAAGATGAAATTATCCCATTACATGACAATGGTTTGCTTTGAGAAGTGCAAAGATATGTGCTCTTCCAAGATAAAGCTATCAAAAGACAGCTCACTTATTTTTACTTGGAATTTTTTTACAAGGAAACAAGTATTGCAGGAAAAGTCATTGTTTCAGTTTTTGTATCCAATAAAATGTGTTAACGAATTGCCATTACATTTAAATGTTAATAAATGTTAATAATTAAGTGTACATTTAACATTTAACAGACAGTAACAAAGAAATGACTAATGGTTTAACTGTAGCTATTCTGGATTTTCATATTAGAAGTCATTTAACGCTTGAAAAATGTAGGAACTCTCTCCTACATGAGCAAATTTCAAGATTTTATCGATTTCTTTAAGGCAATTATTGGCTTGGCATTAGCTTGTGTTATAGAGATGCCAACTCTCTACGCACAGAAATATAGTCTTAGATATACAGATAAAGTTCTTCTGACTGTTTCAAAGTCTTGGTTAAAGATGAAAAATGCAATCATGGCCCCAACTTCTGAAAATCTGTATCTTCTTTTAAGTCCCTCTTTTAACTGAAAACTCGATCTGTAACCTTGCATTTAAGTGATGACTTGTTTTTGTTGTGTGAGGCAGAGAAGTGCGCTTAAACAATGGAATTGTTGTTCAATTACTAAGCCAAAAAGAGTGCTGACGACTCAAAAATATTGAGGTTGCATTTCCAAAATTGGGGAAAAAATGACTGGACTCAATACTCACATTTCACTTATTTATTGAGGCATGCACCATGAAACACATTTCAGCAAGAAAGGCCTTCATCAGAGCATTAAAAACACAGGTGCAAGGGCAGCTTATATAGGCAAAGGTAACAGCAGCAGCATTGATTTTCTGTATTCTAAGACTGCTATCACGTGGACACCTGGATTTCCTTTAACAATAGCTATCATTATTTTAGTTTAAATGCATCACAAGTCACAGGATAGGCCTCAACGATGATGTAGTACCCCTTGTACTGAATACGTCATTGAGTGTGACTTGAGAGAGAAGAGCACAACACATCCTTTTCACTTGAAATTGTAGTCAGCACTTTGGTGCTTGCTGGTTTCTTTGAACATTTAAAGATACACTGGGCAAGATTTCTGTATAAAAATATACCTGCCTTATTAGCCTAAATCAAAAGTTGGGCTGCAATAAGAAGAACGTTCAATACCCCCTAATTGAGACCATTTGGCCCTATTTGCTCAAATGAAATTCTGGTGTCGGGTATAGACGCTTTTTCACCCGCAGGAAGTGACAAATCAAAACTTAAGAGCAAAATATAAACTGTCTCCTAAACAGCGAGTGCGTCATCCAGAGAAGGTTGGACTCACCAATATTAGATCTTTTTTCCTCCCTCATCCCTTTGGTATCCTTTGGTATAAAGCGATCACAGACTTGCCCACTTGGTAAACATGAGCGTGTTGTGTGCAAAGTAAAGTTACATGGCTAAGTTACATGGTTTCTGGCTATTGAAGTTTACACAGTTTTCAAATAGTTCCCTCTCGCCGTTATATCGAAGTCACGATGTAATTATTTCGTTATCTCAAGATAACAAAGCTCGTTTTCTCGTGATAACGGGCTAATTTATCTCGTTATCTCAAAAAACAAAAGGCTGCTCAAATAAAGCCTATAAAGCCTATAATGGCAGAAGTAAAGACATTATTAAGGCCATCCGGTTTGCCGTGAGACTTGCAAGCCCATCCAACTGTACATAGTGACCCCCACAGCATAGCCTACAGACACCTGTTGACTGTGACTGCGACTTTTATCAACAAATTTATGGCGTAGCTAATTTAATGGGTTGATTATCTCGTTTTCTCGAGAAAATGAAATAATTAACTTGTGATCTCAAGATAACGGCATTAAAAAAATAATTGCAAGCATGGCCGGTCTCAGCTTCCGTAGCTATCTTTCCTCCATGTGCTGAAGAAAAAGTGGGATTCATGATACTCATTATTCCTGGTCCCCAGATTTGCCCTGGATGACGTTTAAAATACGACTCTTGACAAAACTACTCCCTTTGTATCTTGTTATTGTCAGAGGGCAGTTTGAAGACAAATATACAATGCAACCATAGAAAACTTGCCTTCCTGCTGAACCATCAGTCATGTTTATGAGTAAAATCAAGCATGCCAAAAAAACAGGATATTGCTTTTTTTTTTTTTTTTACTACATTCTGTTAGTATGTAGTCTTTAGCTTTAAAAAACGCTCACTATGATTACATAGTGATGCGTGAGTGGCCTTTTTTCATTAAGCCTTAATTCTGTTCTCTCCTGACTAAATCGCACATTATTGGGGAGTAAGAAAAAGCCTACACCTTCACATCAGACCAATTAATAGGTTGTTAAAATGTCACTCTATAAAGCCGGTAGCAGTGTATAATGACTGTGGCGCACTCGATTCTCTCCACCGAACCTCAACCTGTTTGCTGGAGGCATCAGGGTCTTCATAGTCAGAATCTGTTAATAAAAGCAGGCTACATTATAACAAAGCACAAGCAAGTCTGTTTTATTGCAAGTCCGATTGCTTATCCTAATTCCTTACAATAACACCCAAACTGGGCGACATACCAAGTTCGGTCTGGGCAGGTGGATCTGATGAAAAGACTGCGTACATATATTTCCTATTTTGTGCATACACAGATTTCTAGCAGATGTCTGCTAATGTGAGTTGAATTATCCAACTCAACAGGATCATGAAAATGTTAAATCATAGAGACAAAATGTAACCTGACCACCTTCTTATGGAATATCAATTGTGCCACAATTAAATAAATAAATGTCTTTATGAAATCAATAATCTTATGAATAAATAAGGAATATAAATAGGTACATTAAATCACTAAATAATTAAATAATACTCAACTCAATTTCACAAAAAGACTAATACATTTCATTTAATTTTTATTTCATAAAGATAATGTGGCTTTAAGTGCAGTCGGTGCTCCTTGCACTTCTGACATCTCCTCCATAGTGGAGGTTAATGTAACTCCACACCTCTGAGATTGGAGATGGCAGCCAGCCTGTCAGCCTACATCTCTGTTAAAAGGAGTTGACGTTCATTTGTGTGTGTAGGTGTATCCTCTCTCTCTCTCTCTCTCTCTCTCTCTCTCCGTCTCCCTCCCTTTGTCTCTCTCTTTCCTCCTGTCACTATATCTCTTTTTCTCTCCTTTCCCTCCAGTTGCCCCCACCCATATCCTTATTGTCCCCTGTCGTAAATCACCACGTGTGCGTGTGTGTGTGTGTGTGTGTGTGTGTGTGTGTACCTTGCCTTTGTGCTGCACTGTTGAAGGTATGAGGTATTAATGAAACCATTCCACAACTATTCAGCTAACAGAGATATCAGATCATCCGTCAACAGCTGTGACTACTGACACTAAATAGCTTATGATACAGGATACATGAGAACATTACACTAATTATGAAGCCCGTTGGTATCTTTGGATTTCACCTTTGTGTAATGAGCAGAATTATTGTATGGTTAGGTAATATTGTTTTCTTTTGCTTCCATTTATTTCTACCAGTGAAAAAGGAAGTTTCTTCAATTTTCTTTGTATTACATTAAATTACATTACAGTCATTTAGCAGACGCTTTTATCCAAAGCGACTTACAATAACTGCATTCAACATAAGTAGGCAAGAGAACTACTAGTCACCAGAAATCGTAAGTACATCTCCCCAGACAAGCATCTAGGAGCATAACCAGTGCTAACATAAAAGAGCAATAAGCTGTATATGGAGTGTTTCAGGCAGACAAGTGGCCTTATAGCTCAGTCAGCTGACTCATCAGCTGAGCGTATGCATAGCCACTGCAAATTGCGCGGTCTATACCATCAATCTCACTGCTCATTCTCATGCTGCTGCCGCTCTGTACACTGCGTTGCTCTGTTGCTGTTCATGCCGATGCTGATGAAGCTCTCACCCCACCACCACCCCAGCATCCACCTGCGGGCTCTGTTCTTAGTTCCCCTAGGAGATTACTGCCTAGGGGAACTAAGAACCCTCCCTGCCTCACTCGGCTGTGTGTGAGTTAAGCGGAGGGCGATGCAACAGGGCCCTGACACCAAAATAAATTGGATTTGCATTTTATTCTCATATAAAATGTCATAATCTATACGTGAGTTGGTTGACTGAAATATATATGTATATATATCATTTATTGTTTTTTGTTTTGTTTGTTTGTTTGTTTGTTTGCTTTGTTTTTGGAAACAAAACAAATAGGTAAGTGCTAAGAGGAAGGGTCAGGGTAGTGTTTCTTTAAGAGGTGGATTTTCAGCCTGCGGTGAAAGATCGGCAGCGACTCAGTCCACCACTGTGGGGCCAGGACAGAGAAGAGCTGTGACCGGGTAGATCGGCCGAGCTGCAGCTTTCTGAATAAGCTCCAGAGGTTTGATGGCAGAAGCCGGGGAACCAGTAAGGAGGGAGTTGCAGTAGTCCACCCCCCAAAGAGATGTTTTTATTTTACATTTCCTATAGAATGGTGCTCTGCTGCTTGGTGCTGCAGTCTCTATTTTGTATATTAACAAGAAAAAGAAAAAGAAGACAAACTAAAAAAGGTAAAATGCAAAACTGTAGAATAAAATACATGTTTGGACAAGGAAAAAAAGATTGGTGGCTGAATAATGATGAACGAGAAGTCTCATTTTAAAACAGAACAATTGAAAAACAATTGAACAATTGAAGAAAAAACAATAGAAGGATAGAGGAAAGCACATATGGAGACTAAAGAAGGAACTGACTGATAAAAGAAGATTGGTTGAAAAGAGGAGGGAAAAAATAGATGGGAGAAAAGCTAAAACAGCCTTAACACTAAAAATCGGAAGGAAGAAGAATATGGGTGAGAGTATAGATGTATTAATGAAGGAGAAGGATAGATTAAGAAAGGACACTACAGGAGCTGGGGTTGAAACTAAACAGGGACAAGTGTGAATGTTTCCAGCCCAGTATCACTTAGCTAGCTCACAGGATAGACGAACAGGGTCTACACCCTGTGCAGGGCAAGACAGATGCCATAGCCAAAGCCCCAGTGCCCAAAAATGTAACCAAAGTCTGGGCATATTTAGGTTTGCTTACTTACTATGGTTCATTTCCTCGCTCATCAAACCTATGACTGACTTGTTACAGAAGGACAAGCAGTGGGTGTGGTCAGATCAATGTCAGCAGGCATTTGAGAACACGAAGAGGCAGTTATCTTCATCAATGTTGGTACACTAGTAGAAAGTGATTGTGTGTTATGGGGTCTACGAGCTGTTATACCAGCTTCATTACAGAACAAACTGCTGAAAGAGTTACATAAAAACACTGGGGGACGGTTAAAATGAAAGCTCTTGCAAGAAGCTACTTTTGGTGGCTCAGGTTAGATACCGACATAGAAGACATGGTAAGAGAGTGTCAGGTGTGTCAGTCTAATAGATCCATGCCAAGCAAAGCACCAGTGCATCCATGGAAATGGCCTGAGAGGCCCTGGCAGCGCATTCACATAGACATTGCTCAAAAGGGGTGTGACAACTTTCTAGTTGTCACAGATTCCTACTCACACTGGCCTAGGTCAAGTGTCTAAGTAACACTTCAGCCACAGCCACGGTAGAAGCACTTTTTTTTTTGCAGCGTTTGGTCTAGTGGAGGAGTTTCGGACAATGGGCCACAGCTGTGTCAAAAGAGTTTGAGACCTTCTTGAAGTTGAATTGAGTTAAATATGTAGAGTCAGCTCACTATCATGCAGCTTCAAATGGTGCAGCAGAAAAAATAGTGCAGAATTTGAAACAGTCTCTGGAGAAAGATAAGGGTTCAGGGAGATCATTGCAACACAGTGTGGATCATTTTCTGTTTGTGTATAGGAACACACCACATTCAACTAAAGGTAAAAATATCTCCTGCAGAGTTGTTTCTGAAACGACAGGTGCGTACGAGGTTATCTCTAGTGAAGCCCAGCTTCTCAGCCGAGATGCAGGAGTAACAAGAGGTCAAGGTGAACAAGGGTACGGGAGGCCACTGCGCTCCTTTTGGGCTGAACAAGCTGTACTTGTCAGAGATTACCAGGGAGGAGAGAGAGAGAAATTGGTACCAGCGGTTGTGAAAAAGGTACTGGGTCCTGTAACTTACCTTGTTCAGATAAACAGGATTCTATATAAGAAACGTGAACCAAATGATTGCAAATTGTACTATGGACAATGGACAGACTAATGGTTCAGAGAATTGTTCCTTGGACAATGTTGAATGGAACATCTCTGCATGGGAATTGGACACTGAACAAGTGAAAAACACTCAAACTGAACACCCATGGAGGGTGCTGTCCTGTAACTAAGACCAAGGTTTATATGATCTTCCTAGAATGAAATAAAAGGGAATCTACTAGAGATTGAATAAAAGATACCTTGCAATGTTCATAAGAATCCCAGGCATCTCTTGTCACTGCGGTTTA
This sequence comes from Gephyroberyx darwinii, assembly GCA_900660455.1. Lineage (NCBI taxonomy): Eukaryota > Metazoa > Chordata > Actinopteri > Trachichthyiformes > Trachichthyidae > Gephyroberyx > Gephyroberyx darwinii. The sequence goes on from CABFOQ010031743.1 coordinate 14,133, forward strand.
GTGAAGAAATCCGCCGATGTCATATAGCGCTCTCATCACTCCCCTCATTCCATCTCTTCTCACTGGGGTGACACAAACAGCCAGTTTAAAAATAAAAGTGTGATTCCAGCAGTAAGCCATGCCTGAGCAGCTGCTCTCTCCACATCTCTCTCTCTCTCCCTCTCTCTCTCTCTCTCTCTCTCTCTCTCTGTGTGTGTGTGTGTGTGTGTGTGTGTGTGTTCAGAAGAGTGTAGAGAATATAAACATCCTAGCTGGGTAGCAGTAAAGAATGAATAACTGCTGATGCTGTGCTTCATGAATACTATCACTCTCATGCATTTATTGTGCAAATCCTTGCATACAAAATAGTACAAAAAACAATCAATATATTGGCAGTCCTATATATTAAATGACAATGGTTTGGTGGGTTTGACTATACTATGCAGGTTAATCTTACACAGTTAATTTGCTCACATTTGACAGTAACCGATCACACATGCTGTCAACCTTACCTCACAGGTGCAGATCTCAGACCTGAGCAGGAGGTAGAAGTATGTAACATGGTGATGAAAAGCAATACTATTAGACTTGGAGATCCAGAGTGATATTGCACAAGATAATGGCATCTTTCAGAGCATGAACGCTGAGCCTCTTCACCATCGACAGGGTGCTGAAGATGGAAGAGAAAAAAAACAGGGGTCCTTTTGAAATGTTGTGGCTGAACACTGAGAGACTGAATGAGACGCCAGAGAAAAATTGATTTTCTTTTACACTTTAGCAACTGGATCATCTGTATCTGCTTTTTATTTCACATTGTATTTACTGTATATAGAGCAATGTTATTGTTCCCAATGTATCATTGTTTTGCTGTAAAATGAAGTATTGGAAAATCTGTGAACATATTTTTTAAATTGATTTGTGTGGCACAATGTTTGACAGCAGCACTACACAAAACGTCTAGAATAACAATAATTTATTGATCCCAGGTCAATTTATGCTATACTGTAAGGCAAAGGAAGCACCCAGCGTTGACTATGTTATATTGATGCTGATATTGTCTGTATGTGTTTGAGCAATGACACAACTTTTACAGTTGTGTGTTGCAAGTCGTATAGTAATTACAAACACTTTCTGAGCCCTTTGTATATGTTTGTATGTTTGTGTAATATGTTAGAGAATGGGAAGCTGAACAAATGTTTCATGCTGTTAGACAGATCGGGTGATTTGTCCCAAAGCTATGAGCCTTTGACAGCAACAGGGACATCTGCCATTTACAGCACCATAGAGGGAAATGTGCTTTGACTTTCATATGTGCTGTGTGTGTACATGTGCATGTGAGGCTATCTGGAGACATGTCTCCAGGGTTGATATATCCTAACGAGCAAGGAAATGTCAGCCATGCTTCAACCTTAACATGCATTAAGTATGAGGCCATCCTTCCAAACATAAGTGCGAAATGAACATTGAACAACACACACACACACACACACACACACACACACACACACGCGTATGTTCGTCCATTGTTCCAGATCGTCGTCCGTTTCTCCGTTTGCCAGGGTCAGTCACAGCCGATTTCCAGTATCTGTTGCTTGGATCAACCACAGCACAGTTAACTTCTCACCACTTTAAAGCTTTGGTTTGCTCTCTGGCATGCAACCACCTTCCTCTGGGAGGTACCCTCTTCACTTCCACTTAATTAAGGGGAAGAGTATAAAAGATGGGTAAACTGTGGGATGCCATTGCCACAGCAGTCACCATGGCTACAGAGAGACGCCTTACTCGCCAATCAGCTTTGTTATGTGTTGTCAGCACATGCATTAAAATGAAGCGTGTTTTGTTTTTAAATACGTGTATGTATAATTGTATTGTACATGTCAGGTGAAGAAGGAGAACAAACATAATATTTTCAAGTTTTGACCACCCATTTAAACACATTCACCACGCATGCCGTGATTTCGGTAATAGTGGGTAAAAATGCCACAAAGGCAATTATCAAGACGGAACTTATATTTGTATGTGGTTTCCTCCATCCTGATATTTTTGGTGCTCTTCCTTGGAGTGTCATGTGTTTAATCGATATACACTTG
>CABFOQ010031744.1:0-13427 GCA_900660455.1 Gephyroberyx darwinii
AAAATCGCTGCGGTGACACACGGCTCTCTCACATGCATATAGATTTATCGATTATGCAACGCAGCGATTTTCAGTTAATCGTGCTGCACGTATAAGAAGATTTTTACGGAGGCAGCCAGCTGACGGAGGAATTTGCGGCTTTACTCCCGACTACAATTCACGTTCATCAATAAATCATCGATTTTATGGGACAGTCGCATCATTGACATGTCCGCGATTCGTGCCCGGGCGCGATTGGCGATCACACTAGCCCGAATGCAAGTGAACCGCGCCGGAGCGCACCTCTTCAACCGGGCCCGCGCACGGTTAAGTGAACCGTGCCCGGACGCGGTTCGGAGCGATCACACTGGTCAAACGAACCGGGCTTTGGGCGTCAACCGCGCCCGGGCGCGGTTCAGATGGTCTAATGTGAGTGCTTTTGCAGAGTGGCCGGTTAGCTCAGTTGGTTAGAGCGTGGTGCTAATAACGCCAAGGTCGCGGGTTCGATCCCCGTACTGGCCATCATCTTGGGGCGGCGGGGTTTGCCTAGTGGTTAGAGTGGCCGCCCCATCACCGAAGGGTTGTTGCTTTGATCCCTGGCACCACCAGCAGGGTGTATTCCAGCAGCGAGCTGGTGATTGGAAAAATGACTGGTATCACAGCTACGCTGCCCACCAACACTGCCGAAGTGCCCCAGACCTAAAAATGCATGTGCATGTGCGTGTGAGTGGGGTGATATGCTTGTGTATCTAGTCAGGGATGTGCAGAAGATAAAATTTCATTGCATGTAAAAATGTATGTGACAATAAATGAATCTAGATTAACTACACAAACTAGTTTAAATGTCTAAATATTTATCAAACAGTGGCAATATTCTTATGAAGAATGGCTTAGCTGCCAGAAGCTTACATGTTAGCTTCGGCAGCTAATGTTAGTAAAGGATGATGCTAGCTAGCCTTTAGGCAAAAGTTTCACATATTTAAAGTGAGGTTAAGCAATAACCAAAAAAGGTTTACAAGAGCCCAAATCCATGAAAATGATACAGTAATGACAAAAAAGTGATGGAAATGTACAAACTAGACTACTATCTGAACTTTGTATTTAGTTAAAATAATTTAATGCTTTTAGAAGCTTGTTTGTGTTATAAAACAAAATTCACTTCTTTTTCTAAGATGAATGACTTTTAAATGTGTTCCCTTAGCTATTCCCAATACATACATATAACATCTACACACATGACATAAGTCTTCAGCTGTCTCTTACCCCACATGATCCACATTCTCCAACTCCTGGAAGAAATCACTTGTTCTTGTGGCATGCTTTCCTACAATTTGCAGTTTTATTTAGTCCACTTTAGTCCTTTGCATAGTCTGGTGTAAACTATCCTTCTGCCCCACTGCCTTGTCCAAGGGAAAGATGCCTTCCCTTCTCCTCTCCATCCCATCTTTCCATCATCAACCTCTATAGCTTGACTTACTGGCACCTCACCTTCCCTGTTTCAGTGCCTGCATTCCCCTCTATCCTTGTATGCGCTGGTAGCCATGTCAATCTTAATGTTCTGCATTTCTCATCACTGACACAAGGAAAGACAGAACTTAAAGCAAGCTCTGATTGACAATATTTCAAATTTTCAGGATATTTCAGGATTTCAAAATTCCCTCCCTAATAAGAAAATGTGAATGGATGATTCTCTTACAATCAAGAGAAAGGCCCAAATGAGGAAAAGAAGAGACACATTATTTGAAATTTCTGTTATTTTTTGCATACATAGTAGAAACAGTGTTATAGTCAATAGTCCAAAACAATCCAACAATTACATGAATATCTAGATGAAAAAAGATTGAGTTGGGATGTAATAATAAGAACCTTTTAGTCCTGGCACAAGTCAAAGAAAAGAACATTTTAGAAATACAGAGAATTTAAGAAAGCATCGTACGTAAGCAAAGTATGGCAAAAGTATTTTTTACAAACAGCCAATGGTGCTGCTATCATTGTGTTGTGGTTTTGGTTTTATATCAATCTATAAAATCATTTTTGTTTATTATTGTTTGATTTATCTGTTCATTCATTCACTTACTCATGTAATAATTTCTTCATTTATTTATCTATTTATGTCAACAAAATACTGTAAAATGCACAAATCATCACCATTTTCAATACATTTTCTCACCAAGGCACATGATTCATGTAAAATATACGTCACACACAAATTCTAATATCAAATGTTTGGTTATATCTTGAGAAAAAAAAGAGAAACACCTCTAAATGAAACATGGTACAGCAGCTCCACGGCTCTCAAATACATTTAATACTGAACATTACAGTGCATGTCAGGAGGAGGTGATGTCACCTCATTCATCCTTAAAATCTTATAGCAACCTTATACTTATATCTGGCATATAAGTAAAGGTAAGGGCTGAGCTGAACACAATTCAAATTTAGTTAATTCTGCAGCATTGATGATTTTTTTTATCAAATAAAATGTGTTAACCTCAATGGAGACATCCACTGTGTAGCACTGTACAATATATTATCATTCAAGCAGGCCTGAGAGATTCTCACAGTGCAGTTTCACCAAGCAGTTTCACACTGTATATTTTAGTTTGGTAGCTGGAAGAACCTTATTCAGTTAAGAATATGTATTGATATATGGAGCTATTCCCCACTTAATTCAAAGGCAGAAAAATGTCCAATAACAGTGGTTCATCACAACTCACAACTATATCTTAATAATTTCCACACACATTCTCAGTAACTAATGGATGCTGACCCGTCATGATTTTTGAGTTCCAACGGCTGGACATTTGACATGACTACAAGTGGTTCTCAAAAAACAAAAACAAAAAACCCAACTCAAAATTGAAAACAACAAAAACAGCTGGGGTTGTGATATTCAGCGGCAGCAATGGTGATTTGAGGACATACATAAAAAAATATCTGATGTGAAATCTCATTTAAAAATGATATACTGAAATACTACACATATAGAAATGTGAGTCAGTGTATGCTGCAATGGTAGGACGGAAATACTGTTAACTCCTACATTCAGTACTGTATGAATCAACCCTTCAATCTTACAATCTTAAAATCTGCAGATGAGAAGATGAGTAATAAAAGTGAAGCTCATTATGGCACTAGAGAAAGTTTGTGAAGCTTCGACTAAACAGGTCCACCAGTAGAACCTTCCTACATTAGGATTTACTTTACAAAAATTACAAAATTCAAAATATACAGCGCTTTTATGATATTCATCCTCACTATACATTTGGAGGAATGTAAGCAGCTCTGACACATCTTACACTGTATATACAAAGATATGCCATATTGCTGAGTCTTTCAGGTACGGTAACATGATGACCCCAGCTATCCCTCTAAACACAGTGCATGAACAGAAAAGCCATATAGTGTATTGTAACAATTTGTTTGGGATGAAATAACTGAAATATAGTAATACTGAAATGATTGAAACATATCAAAAAGAGGAGCTTAAGTTTTGCTCCTCTCTCATGCGTTGATAATGTCCAAGCAGATGCCCCCTGAGAGTGGTTTATATGATACCGAAAAGCTCACAGTTTATGGACAAGAGCCCCCCCCCCATCAAATCCCTGTTACATAGTAGCCGCTGTCTGATATCTGAGAGCAATGATAAAACAATCTAATCTCGCCAATTAGAGGGTGAGATCTCCCCGATCTCCTTAGTTATAAGGTTTTATGGGTCTGTTCTGGACACACCCTCCATCTCTAGTCATAGAGAGCTGCATGCCTGTTCATTTTAAATTCTACACCAGCAGTGACTGATGAAAGCCTAAAAAAATAATCCTTTTCAAATAAATGTCAAACTATTTCTAATACTCAATCTTGGCTGTCGAATGATTGTATCCAGTGTGCTAGAGCTGGACTGAGACATCAGCTATCTCTCTACCACTGTCAAGTACATGCAGTGTACAGTGCTTTAGTCCAAAAATGTGTTCCCCTCCACAGTTACCAGGATGAACTGGAACTGATTTATAACAGGGTCCCTACACCTTTTTGCTAATGATAATCCATGAAGTTTCTAAGACTATTCCATGACATATACCACAATTTCCATGGCCAATATTTGTCTATGTTGCAAAATGTCACATTTTTAGGTTGATTAGCTGATATGAAAGTCCTAGGTCTTATTTCTGACTACGACTATCACTTAGGACCGATACTATCAGGACATTTCTGATTTGGGTTTTTATTCCTCAAAGGGAAGTGGATCAACAAGCAGCCAAGCTTGACATTAAACTTTTCACTGGTTGGAAAAAAAAGATTATCAACAAATTTCTATGACATTTCCAAAACTATATGCACATATTCCATTTTGCATAACTTTTCCAGGCCTGGCAAACACAATTTTGGAATTCCATGACTTTTCCACATTTTCCTTGATTGTAGGAATTCTTTCAGAATCCCCCCCCCCCATATTTCTAAGTTGTCTGCAGCCCCTCCCAACCTCCCGACTGTGTAATCCCTCTGACTCCTCCTCAGGACTGCAGGTCAGCAGTCGGGGTCAAACCAATGTAAGTTCCATTTTGGGGTTCATCCTTTTCCTTGGCACTGACTGGAATGTAAGAAGTATCCTCTTCGGCAGTGGTCTGTAAGGTTACAAAACAGTGTTAGAGCTGTCTGAGTTCAAATAAAACCTCACTTTGAGTATATCAGGTTCATATCATGTCTTTGAATGTGTCTTAGGCATATGTCTTACTACTATTCAGTGATCTCATATTAGCCTACATATTACTGAGAAACATATTAACAGGACTTTTATTGATAATAAACCAATGTAACTCAAACAGTGAGAAAATGGCAACCCAATTATGTCACAATGTTAAATCCAGACATTGTTTTAAGACATAGTACCATGATTATTTCAGGGAGGGTGAAAGTCATACCATAGCATACAAAATCAAAGATGTATGTGCACAAAAAGTAATGAAGATATGATGTAGAAGTGCAAATAAAGCAGCAAATTAATCATGTAGACTTACAGGAGCAGCATAGAGAGCCTTGGTAAAGACAATGTGTTTAGCTTCATTCTGCATAGGGACATGTAGTGACAAGTACATGCACAGTGCCGTTAGTATGAAGTTAAGCACCTGAATCAATTAAACATTATCATCACACATTCCTCAACTGGGTGTAACAAGCAGATAGTTAGTGGCTAGTGTAAAATGGAAGTGTAAGATTTGAGCATTGCTAAAATCCTAACCTCAGTAGCTGTACATGTATAACATCAGCCCAAGTAGCACATATAACAATAACACTATGTCTATTGTAGCCTATATGGTGTGCAAGGCTTTTGCAAATCCTTTCCTGGTTTCCCTCCTCAAAACGTGATATAATGTCGTACCTTCTGCTTGCGGGCACGGACCAGGAGAATGATGAAGACAATGAGCATAATGGCGCCCATGGCCACAATAACGAGGGGGAAGTTGGACATCAGAGTCACTATCAGCAGTAGCTTCTGTAGTCTCGCCACAGATGCATCGTCAATCACCACACTCTGTGGATAAGAAGAGAACACACAGATCTGGAGTTAGGCACCCAATATTTCCCAGCTGAGATGGTTAAAGTCATTTCAGTGGTGTAACCCTGCTCAGTAGTTGAAATAGTTGGAATATATACCTCAAAATATATGTTAGTGTTTTAGCCTGTGGCGAAGAACAATCTGTCAGTAAGGAACTCCTTACCTCATTGATGAACATCACAGGAAAGATTGTGTCTTTCAAGGTTCTAGTTGTCCTGTAAATGATATGATGAAAGAAATGTAAAGAAAACATAAACGGCAGGATTGTAGTGTGAAGTTTGTGTTTGGACAGGAATACGCACGGGAATCCAGAGACTCTGTTCATCAAGATGTTAATCTGTGCCCGCTTGTTTGCACGTATAGGCACTCCAGTGGTCTGAGAAAAAAAACACAAATAAACATAGTGTAAAGCAAAACAGCATCCGAATCCCAAAACAGTCAATGACATAGTCTTATGAGCGCGAGGATATTAATGACAGCTGGTGGACATACATATAACACTAGGTGGCGCAGCACTACATCCTAATAAAGAGTAGTGCTCCTTTTTCACATTGAACTGAATGAAACACTGTTACATACATCCATAGTGGATGGAACTGCAGTGTGAACAGGAATGACTCAAGCTACTGGGTTATGGTCATAACCACCGTGTGAAAGGGGCATTAACTGCTATCGGGTTCGCCTACCGGGTTAAGGTCCAGGAACGTTTGGTGATGCTCTCTTTGAGGAGACATTCCTTCAATGGCATCAACATATTCAGCGTCTCCCAGGTAGAAATGAGGGAAAGAGGCCACCACAGGGGCACCTAGGAGAGGAGAGGAGAGGAGAGGAGAGGAGAGGAGAGGTGGTGTAGAATTCAGGATAGAAGTGAGGAAGTGAGAGGGGAAGTAAACCACATTAATATAAGCAAACACTGATATATATCTGTCTACGGAAATGATCACAAGACAACTTCCTTTAAGAAGTGGAGAAAACGTCAAACACTATAATAAGTTAATCATGAGTGCTCCGCCTCAAAATAGCACCATTCTGACTCACCGTCGAATTATGGTTTACTGAAAGTTGACACATAATTATAAAAATCCCCTTTCCTTGCACAAAGTTGAGTCAACACTCAAAGCAGCCAAAAAAGATTTTAAATTAAATGATCATCAAATATTTATGAAGCTATAACTGACTCCCAATTTTAGAAACCACAACTTCAGCTTGATGTGTGATCTAATGTGGACCAAGAGCCCACAGGAGCAGAATACTGGGGAAGAGTCCTTGAGAGAAGGAGGCGAGATGTAATCTGACCTCCTCCCCGGAACACACATGTTGTGTGACCTTTTCTCCCACATGAAGCACAGACAATAGGTACACACATGGACCGCAGTCCCGTCTGTAGAACCAATTAAGGGGTGTAGCTGACATCAACATAAAAAATCTTGTTTCTCATGTGGAGTTCCTTCCTCATATTGTCAACAGGAGACGTTTGACTCCTAAACTCTGGGCCATATGGTTTGGGTCATGACAGCACATGGTATAGCCAAGTGAAACAGTCTTCATGGTTGAGGTCCGTCTGTAGAACGGACTAAGAAATTCTGGATTCTCTGTGGTGAGAAAAACTTAGTCTGGATTTAGAGAAAAGCAGAAAAGTAGTTGTCTTTGATTGCAGCGTGGTGGTAGAGCTCGACGTGTCGATAAAGTGGGACAGAGGTGACATGTTTCCTGCTGTTGTGTTGGGCAACAACAGCGGGACGAAAACACTGGACACCCATAGTCACCTGAGTGGCTGTTCCTGTGACAACTGACAAGGTCACTCTCACACAATGGTTCCTATAATTGTGAGGTCCTTCAGCCATTCCCCGAACCCTTAACTAACTGTCTGTCTCTCTGTCTCTCTGTCTGTCTGTCTCTCTCTCTCTCTCTCTCTCTCTCTCTCTCTCTCTCTCTCTCTCTCTCTCACTCACTAGGACATGAAACTTGCTGACTATGAGGAACCATGACCTTGATCTCAGTGTGTTTTGGCTTGCGTATGAAAACCATAACAGCAAATGAAACTTTTTCAAAAGGTTACTAGGTAGCAGTCATGTGAAAAACACTGGGGACACAGACATGGAGCTTATGCCTGGCCATATTCAGGGCCAGTCAGGTGACAAGGCTTACTGCCCTCTCAGCTACTGGGCCAGTCATGGTCAGCCCTGAGGGGTAGCGAGGGCTTGAGAGCTGCGTCACATGGGTCGTTTAGGGAAGCAGTGGTGGACATATTAGGAAGGACAGTGTTGTCAACGAGGGAGACTATACTGAATTACTGTACCTTATGCAATCATGGAACGGAAATCATTAGTTGATTTCCATTAAAGCAATAACGTGATACTAAACTGGGCTAGAGAGAGAGTAGGCAGTGCAGGAAGAACAAAGCAAAGCAAATGAGAAACATAATTACATTTCAGCTATGTGGGAGCGTGGGAAAGTAGTAACTGAGTTGGAGAATAAGCTGCGGGTTGACATTTACCTTTCCGACAGGGGCTGACTTTGAGAAGACCGGTCCCCAGGCACTCGCCGGGGCTGACACAGAAACCCTCGTTGGCTGGGTTCTCCTCCTTACTGGCCAGAACAGACCGCGGCGGTGTGAAGCGGTAGGCTGGGATTCCTTTCACCACTACATCTTTCTCATACTCCATGTGTATGGACCTGGAGAGTAAAGCAAGCACATCACATTGCAGAAAGAAATGAGACAAAATAAAGGTTTAACACGAAATATGTGGTGGAAAGAATACTGCCGTGTTGACATAGTCACTTCGTAGCTGGGAGCCAGACCACCGAGAATGGATAAACCACACGTGATCACAACTGATGGTGGTCTTTACTGATATTTTAATGTTTGAAAATTCTTCCAAGAGAATTATATTATTGTAAACAGCACAACATTGTTCTATGGATCTGTAGTTATGTCCTGACGAGGGAATCCTTATGGTCCTTAGTGAGAACAAAGGGGTCTATACAGCCTCAGCCAACTGGCAGGGAGGATGTGGCCCTTTGCTACAACAGCCCACCTATTGTGCAACAATACTGTTCTGACCTCTCCCTAGACCTTCATGAGAGGGGCCAAGAAAAAAGCTCTACATAGGTTCTTTCCCTAACATGCTGCCTTTAACTTACCCCATGGAAAACAAGACTCTGAAAACATCTGTCTTGCAGTGCTGGGAATGACGGAAGTTAAGTTGCAGAAATAAAAGATGATGGACTCTGTCGCAATCTAAATTCATTTCAGATTTCCTAAGGTTTTATATAAAGCAAATCATTGTCAGAGGATAGGTCATGTAAAAAAAAGGGAATGTGGGTATTTGAACAATGCCACCTGTCTATAACCTATAACCTTAAAGTCTTTGGGTTTCCGTGCCTCATCGCTCACATACTTCTTTAACAGTAACGGCCAATCCTGAATTCCGTTCCAACTTAAGCACACGGTGCACCACTAAGCAATGTTGTGCTACTCCATTGTTTATTTGTATCTCACATCACATGGAGTCAGGATCCCATGCAGACAATGGGGCTGGAGGCTAAACACTTGAACCAAAAAACGTGTGTGTGTGCGAAAGGTTACATGTGACTAAGGACATATGACGTGACAGAACACTTCCTAATTGAATTAAGCACAAGAAAAGGGAAGCACAGGAAAGGGGGAGGCAGTGTTCTCTTTAGCCACAATAACAAAGATGGCTATGATGAGATCCCTAGGCAATGAGTAAGTGGGTGAAAGTGTATACAAAATGTGAGGGAGTTATTTTGACACACGTCCAATTAATGTCAAAAGCACAGCCATGTCGCTCCAACAGATTCTTTCCACACAAAAAAGAGGGGTTGGAGTAGTTTGCAGTAGCGCCTGTTTTTTTAGGTCAAGGTTGTCTTCAAGATTAGAAGCCCTCCATCATCAGCAAGGCCAAGGACGGTGTCGCCTCAGGTAAAAGAGTGACATTGATGGACAGATATATATATATAAACAACGAGTGCCACTGGTCAAAATTCAACACTGTTTTACTGAACTGATTGTGCAATGTTGAAGTGTCCTCCAGGAATTGTAAAGTCCTTATGAAGGCTCGTATCAAGACATGTCTGCCAGACCCCTGTGAAAGACATCCTAGTTCCAAGAAGTAATTTGTGAAACTGATCTGTCACATGCAACCCGTGTGGAGAGTTTAAGCAAGCCTGTTCGTTCCTGCTGGCCAAGTGCCATAAACTCTAAAACATTTCTTTCCCACTATGATGGACTAGAAGAAATCATTCCCCTTACTCACCCCCTCACCCCATCCATCTCCATCATACTCTCCCTTCTTTCAATGAGTCTACTCATAAAGTATTTCCTGGAAACTTGCTAGTTTTTCAAAAAGCCTTCACAGTATGGGCAGTAAAGCCCTGGTAAGAAAAGAGATGTCACCTGTGGTGCTGTTTGTAAGTGATCAGGATGTTATGATAAAAAATCACAGGATCTAAGGCCTGCGAACATTATTCCCATACCAGATACAAAAGCTTGTTCCTCCCCCCTCAGGCAAGTTGAGTCCAGGTCTTGGTACAGAAATAGACTACGGCTTCAGCTATCATGCTGCATACAATCCTCTCCAGGTGAAATGTCACACATGGGACACAGGCTCCAGTGGGACAATCCCATCTCCATCCACTTTGAGAGACTATTGTATGAGCTACTGATCCACGTGAGCGCATGCATCTGAACAGTGTTGCAGCACTTGACTGTGGTAACCACTAGATGTTTTGTTGATAATTCTTTGTTAGGTCAGTTGAATTATGCCCTGCCTCCAGCATGTGTATGTATTAATAGGGTTAACAGGACTAACAGGGTCTATATAACATATACTGTACCTGCAGAGGTCTGAGGTGAAGACATAAAGGCGTTCGTCCTTAGACAGCAGGGGGTGGAAGGCACTTCCATCTGTTCCATTGATGCTGTTGCTCTGGTTAGATGTCCAGAATGACAGCTGGCTACAAAACAACATATATAGTCAAAACAGGAGCATTCAAGAAAATCCAATGTTTATGAAGACATGGGGATGTACTCTCTCTCAGCACAAGACTTTTTAAGATACCTTCAGAGCAACAGATTAAACAATTTGTGACCATTAAGACAACAGGCTGCAGATGTGTAGCTCTAAGGCAGCATGCGTTTTATTGAAATATTAGTAGAATAACACCCCATTTTTCTCTCCATGCCAACCAAGTTCTAAAATCCTACTCTTCTTCCACTGTCATAAGCATTATCATCACCACCATAATTGTAAATTACAGTGAAATGCTTTGATGATAATGTTTTTATCTCAACCAAAAAAAGCTGTCTCACGGGTGAAGGCGTGGGTACTTGGCAGGAGTACTATTGTGTTAAAAAGCCATTATTGAGGCATTCCATTAGCCAAGAATCAGGATGTCCTGCCCTGTGCTCTGTGTAGAGGGCAAGAGCCAGACAGAAAGATGGCCAGACAGACAGACAAACTACAAGCAGCCAACCAGTACTCTCATACTATTGGCAAGAAGCAGTGGATTTGAGAAACTCTTGATTCCAAATGTTACCCAACGATGGAATTACTGTCATCACAGTGAATGAAGTCTGTGTGTATGTGGGTGTGTGTGTATGGGTGTGACTGCATATGTGCTACCTTTGACCTTTCCATGTGTCAACCCGGCCATAGTCCATGTAGTTCTCCTTCCCAGTGTGGTACACGAATTCTCCACCGTAACTTCCGTTTTTCTAAAGTGATCCAAAAGTCATGAAGTCATTAGAGCGTCTTAATCGTTTCCAAACAGACTAAAACAGCTGATTCATCCAAACATGTGCCAAGTGGTCAGTGACTATAGTGTGAGGTGAGGTGGCACTGTGTGTAGCATATGCTGTCTACTTGGCTCTGGTTTGGATTAAACATCTGTGTGCATTTGAATCCATGTGTTCATTAAAACTATTCTAGAGAACTTTGAATGGAGGAGTGATTGAACGGAATGGATGGATTAATCATGGACTGACTAATCGATTGACCTTCCTTCTCTCAAGCAGCCCATGCACATAATCCAATTCAGATTCATTCGTTTTCATTAGTTGTAGAAATATTCCATGCCTTGTACATGAGGCCAAAGACCTCCTCCACATCAGGGTTGGTGGGGGCAATGCGGGCCAGCAGGGGGTCTGTGTAGCCCCACAACAGCTCATCCACAGTGCGGGTGGTGAAGAGATTGCTCCCTATAGACTTCATCCACATGGACACCATGGTGGCCTTAAAGAAACTCCCTTTCACTTTATTCATTACAGCCTTGAGATGGAAAGTGGGAGAAGGGGAGAAGAGATGGAGAAAGGTGCAGGGTAAGATAGAGCAGGGGGTTGGACATAAAAGGGGATTAGGGGAACAAGAGAGAAAATACAAAGTATAAGAACATCAAATACAAATCACAAAACATGTGCACTACCTTTTCCCACCTTTTCCCACCTGTAACCCATGACTCACCCAAGCAGGGATGTTGACAGTGGTGATGGCATCATCAGCTGGGTCACCTACTGATTTCTCTCTCAGAAACACAAAGGTCTTTGGGCTGTATGCTGACACCCTTGTGCCATTTTCCAACACAGTCACATTGGCCTTAGGCCTGTACTCCCTGGACAGACACAATATAAAACATAAATATAGTGTTGATTTATCTTATTTTGCAATTGATTTCCATGGAAAATATTCACAGCATAATCAAAGTGGCGGTTCATTTTTTGTCTTTCCTATTTTTGTGGTTGGAATTGAATGTCACATGCCATGACAGTACAGCTTTGCACATTAGAGTCAAGTTATTTCGTCACACAACTCCTGCCTTTCATTACAACATTCAGTTCAGTTAGGATTAGGTAACCCAAACAGTTAGGCTAGGCTAGGCTAGGTCATGTGTCAAGATTGTCTTGACACACTGTGGCAGTTGTAACATTTGTGGTGCGTCCGGAGTGGACCTTGATATTTGTTTAAGGGTCAGAGCATTAGAAGTGATTCAAGCAAAGTGATTAATATGAACAGAACAACCTACTTCCGAGGACTCACATGACAGACTATGAATATAATGTCACAAACAATGTTTCCACCAGTAAATAAATTCAATATATAAATTGCATTTTTGGAAGTCTTTTTTTATCAGCAGCAATTAGTGTGGCTTAAAAGACCACGATAAATAGGCAGAGAAGTTGAATTTAGCTGGCTAAGCATTTTTGTGTTTACAGAAGCACTGAACAAATATTAGGCACATTTCAGCAGCATTTTAGAAAGCCTGAGTTAAAAATACATATGCCATTCTGCAGTTGTTGCTTCTAAACACCATTGGCCAGAAACCTAGGTGTGATTTTTGACAGTGACTGAGAATAGGCTTTCTGAGAAATACATCAGAAATCAAGTTGTTTTTATCTTTATCTCAAAATCTTGGATTATTTATTTTTAAACAGTGGCCCTAAAATGTCATCGTACAATACAGCTTGATCTCTTACATATATATATATTTTTGTCTTTTTGCAACTCTACAAAACAGGCTGTGAAAATACAATCCTTCAATATATGTGTTTGTGTGTGGTGGCAACACGGCTAAATGTGGTCTTCTCTTTTGGGCTCCCCTACTACTGAAGAGCGCATCCTCCTCGTGCAGTAAAAGAAAATGTTTGTACACACTTTTGCACCTACCTAAGTCACAAACGAGCGGAAACTATCACTGTCTGTGTAACGTTAGTTATGTTAACTGTAATACTAGCGCTATCATTAATCGCTAACGTGCTACCCTGATCGCTAGCATTTAGGTAGCTAGCGTTAGCAATCACGATAACTTTATTTAATGTTACACACACACACACACACACACTCACTCACTCACTCACTCCCCTCTCCCTCCTCCC
>CABFOQ010031746.1:0-16145 GCA_900660455.1 Gephyroberyx darwinii
CCTGGGGGTGGACGGGGCCGGGCTGGCCGGCATCAAGGGCGCCAACACCGAGGAGAAACGCAAACATATCAAGAGCCTGATTGAGAAGATCCCCACGGCCAAGCCGGAGCTGTTCTCCTACCCGCTGGACTGGTCCATGGTCGACACGGTGAGGATCATGCGCCTGTGTTCTGGTGTATTTCACAGGAATTTAGCCCTCGTTTTAGCAGACAAGATGATGGACTTTCCCTGTTGGTCTCTTTCCATCCTGGTTTCTCATTCAGAAAATGTAGCGTGATCCCCTTCTATAATAAAACCCTCTTTCTTTTTTCAATCCCTGTCCTACAGACACTGATGGAACGCCGTGTTCGCCCCTGGATCAATAAAAAGATCATTGAGTACATTGGAGAGGAAGAGGCAACACTAGTGGACTTTGTTTGCTCCAAGGTATCAATCACGTGATGGCCGTTCGTTAAATTTCACTCAAATTTGAACGGGAAGAGAAACATGAACTGCCACTGACATTTGTTGTCTTTCTTTGCTCAGGTGATGGCTCACGGTACACCACAGGGTATCCTGGATGATGTTGCCATGGTGAGTAACGTTAAAGAGCAGAGACAGATGCACATCCAGTCTAGGCGCTGGGTTGAGCGTGAAGCAGATTGGTAAAACCCTCACACTATTAGCTACCATTTATTTTGACAGCAGACGGATAGATTGATCCGCCGTCTGTTTTGTTTTTGTCACAATAAAATGTCTAAAAAGGCAAAGTATAATTACAAGTCATATGCTGGTATCAGTCCAAGTGGAATATGTGGCATTATGTTGACTTGTCCTTCATTTGTTCCTGCTCAGGTTCTTGATGAAGAAGCTGAAGTCTTCATAGTGAAGATGTGGAGACTGCTCATTTATGAAACCGAGGCCAAGAAGATAGGACTGGCGAAATAAACGAAACAAGCACTGAATGAACGTCAACTTTTTTTTAAATTTATTTTTTTTTATAATGGTATAGCGGTTATGTCACGTCAAACAAAATGATCTCCCCACACCTGTGCAGACTAATGTAAGATACTGCCAGTTGTTCAGGTCATGTCTGTCGTTTTCTCTGCAGACTCGGACTGTAATCGCCTCTCTGTTTGCAGCTGCTGACTGTGTTGGTGTCTGTGTATCACTATTTGATTGTGATGAGACATCCAGGACAACGTGGTGTCAGTCTTATCTGCTGAGGGCCATTCAGCTTAGACCTCTGTTTTTGCTGTATGTGATCAGGTCAACATTTTTCATGACTTTCTAAGCTTCCCCAATACACTTTTGTGGAGTGCATTGTTCTACGCACACTAAATACTTTAGGACTGTTTTTGAAGGAAGTTTGTTTGCAATTGGTTTATTCAACAAAGAATTGAGAGTATCCATAACCGGATCCACAGGATGTGAGTTTATTCCGCAGGGTTATGCAGAATTTAACACAACTCAATTCATTTCTATGGAGATACTGGTTTCCCTGCTCTTGTGTTCTGTATCACATTCCTGCTAAACATGTTCTCATCCTCAGACATCTCAAAGCAGTAGAGTAGTAGTCAGTTTAAGTGTGTCCACTGAACATGACTCAAATATAATGGTGAGATCCATGGAGCTGTAAAGCACACATCATAACCACTATAGGAAAATATTGCTGTTAATGATTTTGCAATTGTGAAAATACTCTCCATTTGTTTTTGTATTGGTGGACATTTGTTATGAATAAAGT
Organism: Gephyroberyx darwinii; assembly: GCA_900660455.1. Lineage (NCBI taxonomy): Eukaryota > Metazoa > Chordata > Actinopteri > Trachichthyiformes > Trachichthyidae > Gephyroberyx > Gephyroberyx darwinii. The sequence continues at coordinate 1,727 of CABFOQ010031746.1, forward strand.
TGATTTTTTTTGTACTCAAGTCATTCATTTAATTTCCTCACTAGCTGTTTTCTTGGTAGTAACTGCTAATGTAATAACTAATAAAATATCCCTCTAAAGCGGTTGAAAATGTAATTAAACCTGTCAATGTAATAACACTTTAACCAGTAATTACTTTATAAGGGGTGTAACATGGTTTTAACTGATAAATACTAATTGAACATGTCAAACTATCAAGTTATTGGTCCATATCATCGTGTTACCGGTTATCCTGAACCTTTTATTTTTATTACATTTTCAACCCATTTAAAGGGTCATTTTTACTTTTTGACAAGTTATTACATTATACAGAATTGGATACTGCATGTAAATGTTACTGTTGATAATGGTGTGATGTTCATCAGTTTTCACATTCTACAAATATACTGGGACTTTATGAAGATGTAGTATTAGTAGTATTGACTACTAATCAAGACATCAAACGTTTCCGTATGTGTTCTGTGTGTTTACAAAGGATAAACAAATACTGTTAATCTGATGGTTAGAATCCAAAAGACAAGTCTGATAATTACATTTATGTGTATGCTTCTCCACACACACACACACACAAAGACACTTTGAGATCAAAACTTCCATAACTTTATTGATGTTGTGAGCTAAACAAGAGCAAAATCTTGCCAGTAAAAACCCTTTAACTGGAAGAGGAACAGCACAAAAAGTCACCAATGGCCGGTGTCGAGACAGACGAGCCTATGCGCTTCCCCTTTATGAACCACATCCAGTGACCAGCCAGAGGTGAAGTGCCATGGATACTGAAGACACTGGACTCTTAAGCAAGAGATAAGTGAAGGCCACTGCTTGTAAACAGCTTTTTTTTCTCCCTTTAGAATACTGATCCAAATCGGTGTATATAAACTACTCCAAATATAAGCTACATTGATGTATAATTTGCAATTTCCTTTTGTCCGTGTTTGGGTAAGAGGACAGCATTGTGTGTTACCATCTTCTGAGACAAACCTGGCTAATAAACAGACTGGGATGTTTTGCCAATGAGCTATTAACTTCGGTTAATGTTTGTGATGTGAACGTCTGTTGGACTGTGTGACTATGGTCGGGTCTGTCCACCTCTCTTTCGGTGTTTTTCCCCCCACCAGCCTCTCCCCGTGGACAGACTTAGTCCTCTGCTTTGGCCTCCATCTCCTCGGCGTCGTCGTCTCCGTCCACCTCGGCGTTCTCCCTCTCTAGCCTCTCCAGCTGCCGGGCGAGCTCTGTCTCGTCGGTGTCCGTCACCACTTTGGGCTGAGGGACACAGTTTACGGTTTAAATTATATGCACAAAAATTATTAAACCCCCCCCCCCAAAAAACAACTTTCTGAATACCAGAGGAGGTTTGTGGTAATTGTGTGAAAACTTGCAGGCAACAAGTGTGTAGATTCATAGTTGAGGTTAAATTTCACAATACTACAACTTTCACTTAGTTTATGAAGTAGGTGCTGCTCAATAAAATAAAACTCCTCCTTCTCACCTCCATCTGGATGTTGAAGACGCCCCTCTTCTCCTCGATCCTCTCCTTGATAGCAGCCATGGCCTGGTTGAGGACAGACAGGCCCTCCGTGCGCTCCAGAGTGGTCGTGGTCATCACGTAGCGTGGAGGGGCGATCAGGTTGATCTACCGAGCAGCAGAACACAGCGGTTACATGCTGGATTTTGTCACATTACGTTTCAGACATTTAGCTGCTCTTACCCAAAGCAACGGCGGGTTAGACTAAGAATCCCAAATTAAGGCGAGGGGGAGGTGAAGTGCTACTATTTTCAGGTTGCGACTGTAGCGACTTGGCAATCCTGACTGGGGTGGGACGGCCAGGACACCATCAGTGTACCGAATGATGGACCACATGAATGATGGGTTCTGAGCAATTCTCACCTTGATAGGCATGGCCTCCGTGGAGCAGTTCAGCCCCGCCCTCAGAGCCTCCTTCACTGCGTCAATCCCCTCATACCCGTAGCACGCTACTTCAATGTCTACAGGGGAGATGGGCAAAAGACAAACACGACTCGATACTTGACACTGAAAGTCCAACTGACATGCCACCACCATACTATTAGAAAGAATATTCTTGCGTTGAGCTGTGGGACGAAGTGACTACGGCGTGGTCTCTTACCGGCTCTGATTTTGACGGCCTGTGGAGTGAGTCGCCTGTTGATGTTGTCAATCAGCACGTTCCTCTCTTCTTCCGTCAGGTCCAACCCATCCAGGATGGCGGGATCTCTGGAGGAGACGGTTTAATTCCACAATGAAATATTATGTGTAACACCTAATCTTTCAGAAATAATACTGACATAAAAATATCACTTTTGGAAATTGGCCTACCAAATATTAAACGCTGGATGGAAAAGAGTTTTTGAATGAAACGCTTGCCTACATTCTTTTGAGTTTTCCCCCCTTAGCCTCAGACATTGTGCATTGTTTGAGACGAGCACTTACGATACGGCCTGCTTGAAGACATCGTACGCTCCGTATCCTGGCCGCTTGTATTTCTCGTCGAAGACCCAGGCGGTGCGCTGGAACAGGCTCTCCAGCTGCTCATCCTTACTGTACTCCAGCACCTCGGCCACGTGTCGGAGGATGCTGTACACCTGCAACCACAGCACGGCTTAGCGCAAACAATGCAAAGGACTGATTCACAAAAAAAAAAAAAAACATACAATAAGCGTACAAAAAGGTAAAATACAATAACAAAAACATATGGGGTCAAGCATTTTTAGTGGGGAGAGGGGTGCAACACAGGTGGAGAGAAGAAACCTGACTCACAAAGCCATGAGCACACAGCTTGAGGCCCAGGCTGCTGCACCACGGGGCATTGAAATCTAACTTGTTTTTAATAAACCAAAGATTTAACACAATCAAGGAAAGGAAGTAAACCAGTTGTTTTCAGCTGCATGTAAATCTGCTTCCCTAAACTAAGGTATCAGGTGAGAGCATCATAGCCTGCTAATGTTATTGTAACAAGCTACTTGATGTTTGGATAAGAGGCACGGCATGGCATGACTTCCATCATGTGGACTTTTACAATAAAAAAATTAAATGGCAACAAAATCAAAATCCTTTGGCATAATTTGACTTACAGTTTTAGATTTGGTGAATTTATCTTCACACTTGATGGCCTCCTCTGGTGAAACTCTTCTTTTTGATAAATCGATGTATCCTGGAGAGAAAGTTGAAAGTAGTACAGAGATGCAGTGAGATTTTCCCCCCGAAGCCAACTACATAGGATAATTTTGTTCTCTTATGGCACGAACATAACATTCCCTCACAGGCCACAATCTGAAGGTGTATTAACGTAAATGGTTTTGGAGGTGGCTACCAAACTGAAGTATATAGTGTGATATCAAGGAACAGCACGGTACCACTCCATTACCTACTACATCAGCAGTTGTAACCGTCCAGGATCCACCTCTTTTACTAGTTAATTTGTGATTAAATCCTTCCAGGTTTGGACACTGGGATGTACTATTCATATGTTTATGTTACAATCATGCTATGCTGAATCTTTGGTATCAGATATCATAAGCTATAATAAATATCAAGCTACTGTGGTGGGATGTTCACACATGTACCAAATACCGTGGCTGTGTCCAAGCCCAGAGCCCCAGATCATTGAGCCTACCCTTCTCTTTGTCTACTCGGATGACCACCACACACTCATTGCGGCCTATGCGGATGAGCTTGTTGATGGAGCGGATACGTCGACGTGACAGCTCGCTCAGGAGGATCATGCCCTCAATGTTGTTGTACTCCAAAAGGCTGACGTAGGCTCCCATCTCGGCGATGGACCTCACGTTCACCATCACGACATCCTCCACCTCCGGGAACCGATGTTGATAGAATCGACAGCTGAGTCCTGGCATCGCTGCGGACAGAAGCAAAGAGACAGGGGTCAGATGATTGAACTGGACGGCTTTGGCACTGAAAGCCCAGGTTGAAAACAGGTCGGATGACTCAGCTTTGTCTGGAAAATGTCCCTAAAATAACAGCAGAGGGATTGAACAGTATTGGGAGAGCTGGCAGTGTGGGCATTGGCAACGGATAAACAATGCTATATCATATTTAAGGCAGTGAAAGGTATGATGCAATGAACCAAAATCCCTATGCTATTGAGTGAGAAACGAAGAATTGACACAAATGGAAGGAAGCTCATAAACCTGATCACAAATGACTAGCGTATTGACAGCTGGTGTAGCTGATATCACGTTCGATAACGACACAATGGTTACTGTTAATAGCAAAAAAAATTACTTTGGCTACCGTTAGCTTGCTAGTAACCCATACAGTTTGCAGGGCTGGTTCCCACATCACATGCGGCACATGCATCGCTGCGGCTAGCAGCTAGCTAGTAGCCTAATCTGTTAGCCACTCCCCGGCAAACAGCTGCTTTGCCAATACGAAATCGCGTAAGCAACTCACCTGTGTCATATGGTAACAGAACGATATACTGGAATGTTCTGTGTTGGAAATGTTTAAATGTCCACTATTTTGTTTTTTTGGTATTTTTCAAATTTAGGCCCCGCTAGCTCACATTCATCGGTGTGCTAATTGTTCGACCCGGAAGAGATCAGAGCTATTTGGCACGCGCGTGCGCAAAAAACGTTCGCTAGGTCGATGAGAGTCACATGACCGGAGACCAGCTGATCACTACAGAGCCCGAGTCGTACGACAGATCACGACCACCAGCTCAGTATATGCTTTTAATCCCCCACGTAGAGTAACAACTGCTTCCTAAAACCTTGACAGAGTCACTAGTTGGGACAAAGGTCATCGTCCTTAGAGCTATTCGAGGAGATAGAACCGAAGAGAAGACCGATACCTTCGAATAAAGGACAAGATGTCAGGAAAAGACAGGATCGACGTATTCCCCTCCAGAATGTAAGCAGCTTGTTAGCCAACGTTAGCCAACATATATTATGCCGTCTTGGTTGAAAGTATTGCATGTTAGGTTCTCAGTCATTTTTGGTTCACGTCTGCAGAAGGTGATGACTTTTACATTGAGGCAACACTGTCTCATTTTGCATGGTGTATCAAAGAGGAAGAGTCCTCCTTATGTCATGTGATGTCCTCCCAACATGATCCAAGTGTGAGCTGTCAAAAAAATGTGATGCATGTCTGCAGTTAAGTCTATACAGACTGAGATGGTGTATAAAAAATAGTCATTCAGACAGATTGTCTTGGGCATTATGTAGCTTAGTCTACAGAAAAGCGGAGTTATCTGTCTACTAGGCCTAATCTTTTTGTATTGATCCAATCATGATTGACAAAGTTGCTTTTTAAATATCTTATTTGTTGTGCTTTGGGTTTGCAGGGCTCAGACCATCATGAAGGCCCGGCTGAAAGGAGCCCAGACTGGCCGTAACCTGCTCAAGAAGAAGGCCGATGCCCTGTCCATGCGCTTCCGACAGATCCTCCGCAAAATTATTGAAGTCAGTTGAAAATAACCGATGATTGATTTGTTTCTCTACTTCTCTCATCAGCCAGAGTGTCGTACAAAGGTGGACTTTGTCTTCATATCTCTGCTTATCCCTCCCCAGACTAAGACCCTGATGGGAGAGGTGATGAGAGAGGCTGCCTTCTCTTTGGCCGAGGCCAAATTTGCTGCTGGGGACTTCAGGTGGGAGAGTCCAAATTATACCATTGGCTGTCTTGTTATGTCTGGTGCAGTGGCGACATCTCTCTGTAATTCCCGTCTGTAATTCTGTCCACAGCACTACTGTAATCCAGAATGTGAACAAGGCCCAGGTGAAGGTCCGAGCCAAGAAGGACAACGTGGCAGGTTAGCTTCAAAGATGGTGTCTTCTCCCTTTAGGAACTTGACTGTTTGACACAAGTGCTCATGTGCCTCTGTTTTTTCCTTTCAGGTGTCACCCTACCTGTGTTTGAGCACTACCAAGAAGGCGGGGACAGTAAGTAATTTCTCACTTGGCTGTTTCCTATGAATACACAAAATGGTTTTGTCAATAATGAATCACTGTGTCTGTGTGTCTGTCAGGTTACGAGTTAACTGGACTGGCTAGGGGAGGAGAGCAGCTGTCCAGGTTGAAGAGGAACTATGCCAAAGCTGTTGAGCTGCTAGTGGAGTTGGCCTCCTTACAGGTAGGGGGTGCTGTTGCCAATCTGTCAAGGTCAATTCAGATGTTTTTGCTTTTTTTTCACACAAGCATCTCGGTAGGAAAATGAAACGTGTCTTATCACACAACAGCTGTAAAAAGATAAATGGCATGACTTAAAAGAAATTACAGCCACAACCAATAGCAGTTATGGCAAAGCACGCATAGGTAGAAGCATGAACCTAAAGAGAAAACTGTAAACGTTCAGATTCAAAAATATTGATAACACAAGGCTCATTTTTTGTCGACAGACTTCCTTTGTCACTCTGGATGAAGCCATTAAGATTACCAACCGCCGTGTGAATGCCATTGAGCACGGTAGGTTCATGCTGTGTTCATTTACACATCAAATTGTTGCCTTTTGCTCAAAGGACTAGGAAGAAGAGCCCCGACAGTGTTACTGTAGCTAAATTCCCGGTTGTCCCTCTTTGCAGTGATTATCCCTCGGATTGAGCGCACCCTCACCTACATCATCACAGAGCTGGATGAGAGAGAACGAGAGGAGTTCTACAGGTGAGATGTCAATCCAGTGTTATTTCACCTATAACTCCACCTGCGTGTTACATGTCCACTACCGCCACACCCAACGAGCCAGTTCGGCTTGAATGTACCCTGAATGTAACCACATCACAACAGTTTGAAAAATATTTCCTAAATCACAACAGGCTGAAGAAGATCCAAGAGAAGAAGAAGCAACTTCGAGAGAGGACAGAGCTGGAGATTGCGGCCCGCCTGGCAAAGCTGGGTCCCATCAACGAGCCTGCAAACATGCTGACCGAGGAGACGGATGAGGACCTGCTGTTTGAGTGACGGGCTCTTCAGACTCGTCAAGCGCTTCACACATCATGCTATTTATTCTGTGCCTCAAAGGCCATGTCAATGTCTTCTCGTGCAAATGGAAAAAAAAAAAAAAGTTTTTTTGGGTACACATTTGTGAGTTTTGTTATGTTGTTTTCAGTATTGGAAGAGATGTTTCCAGATTTATCAATGTAAAGAACCGAAGTGTCATCCAACATGGGTGTGGCCAGCGAAGGCGTCGGTTCCTCAACGAATTGTCATCTGAATGCTTAAAGAAGCAAATAATATAGGTATGTTTACACGTCTTTTGGGAGTGAACGGTGAGAAGCATTCCATGTTATTGGATGGGGGTGTAAATATTTCAGTTTCAATGCAACATTCAAAGCCATTGCATGCTTTCAAACTGTGCAGTCATCAAGGTGGTTGTAGATTTCCCAGAGTGTGTGAGTTTGTGTTGTGGGGGGCCTATCCCTATGCCGACCCCATATCATGAGGTTGTTACCTCCGTAAGGACGATAATTATTATTGCACCAGAACCCCCAACTGTTGTAAAACCTAGTGTGTGTCCACAAGGCCCAACACCTCATCCAAATAAAGTTGAATATTGAACCAGTGAGTTTTTAATGTCTTGAGCAGATAATGCTGGAGCTTTTCAATTCCAAGTGTGAGAAATTATGACTGGGAGTGAAGGATAGTTTAAGATACCGAGGAGGACATAGACTGTGATCAGATTTGCTTCATGCATTGCACTGAAAAGCATTTCAGCCAAGTGTTTTGGAAACCGCTAGGTGAGGAATGGCAGCCATCTTACACCAGAATGCTACATTTGACAGTTTTTTTTAGTGTTGAGTTAATACAGATTTCTGTTGCAGGACCAACATTAACTGGTTTCTAACAATATTTAAATATATGAATCAGTATTTGCCAAAATACATCAATGCATACAGTCATTCACTTCTGATTTTATTAACAATTACAGTATTTGATTAGATTATAGTAACTGATATGTCCTGTCCATAGAGCAATGGAAAAAAAACCCTCTGCGGTACCTTGCAGTATGCTATACTGATAGTAATGACAGACAGCTAGAAACAAACCAAAGATTTGAGGTATGTTTTTATCGCAGTATAAATATAGCAACATGAGACAACATAAAATAATACTGACGTTGGTATAGAGGAAGTAACCCAAAACACTGCACATTACAGCAGGTTTCTCTTTGGTGTTTTTGTATGGAAGACGCTTTTAGCACGAAGGCTAATTCTTTGTTCGGTATTCAAAAGGAGGTCTTGGTTTATTGCATTATCAGTAAGCTAATTGAAAATTCAGACATACCAGTTGAATGTACTGCTTTGTGTATAATGCGAACAAATGTAACAATGAAATATTTTTACCTTTGTGTCTAGAAAATATATATTTACATTTATAAATAACTATTAAGAGTAGGATAGAAGTACTGTCTCTAGTTTTTTTTTGGATAAATGACTTTGCATAAAACTGTAAGATTGACAAGGACCACAAAGACAAACACCAACAAAAAGAAATGTGAGAAACTTGAGTCCATCCCTGCAACACGTGGTAATGGTCCTCTCCTCTACAAATGAGGAGAATGACTCTCCGTTTTATGCAAGTGAAACTCCAGTGACAAGTTACCATTGTCCATCCCTCCTTTCTTGATTATTCCTCCAGAACTCTTTTCTTTTTTTTGTTCTTGTACTTCCCTCCTCCTGCCCTGAGGCTCTCCCCCGGGGTGAGTCCCTCTGACTTCTAACACAGCCAGGAGGTGGGCACCCACTGTGGCTCAGTGTCCAGCTTCTCTATCAGCCTGCGCAGCTCATGGAAAGCTGTATCTGGATCCATGTTCACGATGGCTGCGTCGAAGAGGTGGCCGAAGTTCTGCTCCATGTCCCGGGCCTTTTCAATCACCTCCTTCAGCTCCTCAGGCTGGACGCAGAAAACAGGGCAGAGATTTAAGGGGTGAGAGATGGGTGAATTATATCTGCCACATTGTACTTGAAATAAAAGCCTTAAAAATAAATAAATAAATAAATAAATAAATAAATAAATAAAAGTAAAAAATTAAAAATTAAAATAAATAAAATAAAATAAAAAATGCCTTTCTTCCACAATATCATTATCATACATGACATACAAACTGTGGCATTTTACAAAAAGTGTAAATCAGGCCACTCTTGCTGATCACGCATTTTTATGGGAGAAATACAAGTTGGTAATGCACAGGAGGTACCTTTGGTGTTTTCCCCTCCTTGGCCAGCAGGGTGCGCAGTCGTTCCTGAGAAGGTGGAGCGATGAAGATGACATAGGGCTTGAGGTTGGCGGACCTCAACATCCACAGCGACTGACAGGAGGAAGACCGGAGATGCATATGAAGTGGACGACCAAAACAAACAACATGGGTTGACATTTATATCAAAGCAACAACCACTGTGTCAAAAATAAACAAATAACCATTTGAAAGCTGTGTTAACGTCATGCAGCAGGGTTATCATGTTCCAAGCCACAAAGCCAAAAATTACTATATTTTCCAAAATCAATGATATCACCAATGTTTAAGATGGAAATGATGACTTGGCCGAGAAGCACCGAGAAGCATACAGAAGGTCGGTCCTACCCTGGTGTGCAGGCAGAGCAGACAGATGCGTCCAGAGTTGATAACGTGTCGGACCGAGTCGGTGCTGGTGCCGTACAGGTTCTTCTCATATTCCCCCGACTCAATGAACTTCCCTGAGGCCAGGTCGGCCTCAAAGACAGTCCGGCTCACGAAATGGTACTCGCGCCCATTCCTCTCATGTATCCTTGGGTTCCTGGTCGTGTCTAAGTCGTGGAAGGGATAAGAGGAGTCAAATTTGACTTTATGTGCCAATACTACAGACTGTTAATGTACCGAATGGCACCTGAATCCTTCACACAAAGAACCATGAGTCCTTTTTTCAGTTTTCAATTTCTCACTATCTAAAGACTGTAAATTTGAGTGTTTTGTGCAGTCACGGTTAAAGCTGCTGATGTATACAATTTACACGCCAAATGATTTGGTTGCTTTATTGAATCACAAGTATACATTGCACATGTTTCAAAACAGAGTTACACAGTTCCTCATCTGAAATGTTCAATTGTCGATGAGTGTTTGACATCACCGAGACCACTTGTTTTAACACGGATGGGACTTACGTGGCACAGCGCCGGCAAACTTATCCGGTTCGATGGACAGTAGCCTCCGACGCAGCTCATCTTGCCCACTGTTTGGAGGACTAATCAGAGCGATGGGACGCTTACGATTGGCCGGCTGGTGGTAGAGGGCCATCTCCTCATAGGTCAGGATGTCATCGTTGTCTGACAAGAGAATTTGGTAGGCGTTATTGAAGTTGCTCAAGTGACCCTGAGCAAGATGCCGAATCCCTAACCAGCTGAACCTGAGAGAAAAGAGAATTCCTTGCGGATCAATAGAGTATCCCATTACATAATAATTCCTGTGTGTGTTTATTCATTTGCTGTGCACACATGCTCTTTTTCAGCAACACCCTGCTTCATAGTCATAGTTACACACATTCACCCCTGGGAGCTGCCCAGTACAACTCGACTTCCACCGTTCACTCCCGACCAGCTCCACCAGGGCAGTGTGTGTGTGTGTGTGTAAACCAAGAACACGGCAGGTTCCCTGAAGCTATTTAGACACCTGCTGGGCACCTGTTTCAGGACAGGACTAATCTGACTTGTGACACACCAAGTCTGGACAAGCTGCCGTGAGAACGACAAGACTTATCAACTCCAGCTAGAGTGCAGGGACAGACAATGAGCTGTCAATCCAGAGAGAGCTAGACAGTTTTTTTTTACCTTTATATATAGCCTTGTTTAACACTCACTTGGGGCAGATTAGGGGTTAAATTGCATTCTGGATATTCTAACTGGCAACCCTCTGGTCACAAAACATCTTCTCTAACCTTTAAAGTGCTGTCAAGCGAGATGGAGAACAAAAAAAGAGTGTGAGTCTTACCAGTATTTCTGTTAAAGTTGTACAGGTTCTTCTTCCTCTGTTTCTTGTTCTTCTTTACATACCAAAGCTTCCCTGGAGCAATGACAACCGGAAAGGATTTAGCTTTAAAAGGGGGATTATCATTTCACTTTGCTACGACACCCCAGGCACTGCAAATTCTATTTTTGTCAGTGTCAGTGTGGATGCAAAATGTTTGCATTTGCAAATCATATCTCATATTTTCAACACACAAAGAACCTGTGTGTGAGTGTGTGAGTGTGAGTGTTTCAACATTATCCTCTTACCTTGGTGCTCCCGACTCCTGTCTGTCATAGTTTTCTTCAGGGTTTCTCTCTGTTGCTGGAAACATTTCCCTGGGAAAGGAAACAGCAAGAAGAGACTGATGAGTAATCTAACCTTATTTTCTTAAATTGATGTGAATATTTGGTCAGTGTTCATCTATGCTGATAGTAGAAAGACAATATGACATGTGGGTCTCTACACTCCGGATGAAAATGATTCTTCAGAACAACAATATCACATATTTCCTTTTTTAGACCTGTACATTTTCAAATTCATTTTCTAATCTTTCTAAACCTGCTGAGGAAATAGATGAGACACATTCTACTTCCGGTGCTGAAACTCAGTTTCCTCCAGCCTCACCGGGCCTGGTTCAAAGAGTAATTGCAAATAAATCTTAGTGTTTGTTTTAATCTGCTTGTCACGCCAGATGGGTGGTGTTTGCTGCCAGGATAGCTCATTTAGTGGCAGGTAAGTTGTTAGTCACAGACAATGTTCAACTGCTTTCTTTTGCTTGTCTTAATTAAATACAGAAAGGCAGCAGGTTGGCTAATACTGCCGAAGAACTCATGAGCAAGGGCGCCAGGCCCCCATCTATATGTGTGTCAGCCTGCTCCTAGGCTGGGTATTGGAAAGTAGCTAACATACTGCAAAATGAGGTGACGTTTGCTAGCAATATCTCCTTGTGGTTGTATCTATCCTTGTGAAACAATAAATCATATATTGATATTTGACCGTGGGCTGTTCATACCTGGAATGAGTCCAGCGAGTGGCTGGTTGTCCTCGTCGCCATCCCTGTAAGCTTGCCACCAGTTGGGGTCATCCTGACTGATGACATGGAGGATGTCTCCCTTCTGGAAAGATAAGCCCAGCTCCCGACACGGCACGAAGGGGTCGTCAGAGGGGTCGTAGTCAAAGTAGGCTCGCACATGCATCTGAGGACAGGATTTACAATGACAAGGTTGGCGTCGCATGCATGCAGACGTGCATTCTTGTACACACACGCACATGGTTAAGAGACTTACCACAGTCTGTCTGTGCATGGGAGGTTTTGTCTGAGAGCTTGGGATGAGGAGGAAGGTCAGAGTGCCGTGCATGTGTTGCTGAAGAGAAGAGAAGATCATGTCACACAGACATCAGTGGAATCCTCATGGTTTTATATAGGAGGGAAAGTCGCCCTGTCACCCTCTGGTGGTTACGTTCAAGTTCACTGAGAAACGGCTTGATTTCTCCATAGGGAATGGAATGCAAATTTATATTGGAGTGCAATGAATTAAACATGACAGGGATTTCCATATAAAACCAATCCACTTTTATTGACTATATTTTCCTTTGGCCTAATAAAGTTTTATTGCAATGAACTTTAATGTTTGTTATAGAATATAACCTGATCTACTCAGAAACAACTGCTCTGGGATTCATCACATATAATGTCTGTATTTGTCAACGGTACAAAAGGGAATGAATGCCACACAGGGGCGTTAGTTGTCACTCCCCCGCTAAATGAATGGATATAGTGATACGATATAGTAGTATGGCGACTCTGATGCTATTTGGCTTTACCAGGAATTCTATTTTTAATGCTACCTGGAACTTAAAGATCTTAAGATTTAAGATCAATTTAACAACCAAAATAAAGAAACAAAAAAGGACAACAAGAAATGAAATGTTTAGGGACCTGAAGTCCAACATGCTTGGCAAATTGTATTGACCCTCTTCTGTATTAATCTAGGAGTAGACATGCATGTGGGTCTAACATTTAAGTGCTTTTCAAGGCCTTACATTTAGATGATTTAAATCAATCTTTTCAGAGTTTTTAAGGTCCCACATATATCCTTTAATTGAGATAATTTCTTATATATTAAAGTATAGTGAAATTAAACTATTCCTCATTTAGCTGGGGACCCCCTGAAACTCCCTCAAGGACCCCTGGGTGTTCCTGGAACCCACTTTGGGAACCCCTGGTCTTCACTATGGAATTCATTGCTCTGTTACCAGTAAGTCGTGGACGTCGTTGACGTGTTTCCCGCGGACAGGAATCCCATTGATCTCCAGAATCTCGTCCCCCTCGACGAGGAGACCGCTCCGCTCTGCCGCCCCGCCTTTCACCACGCGACTCACCACCACACTCTCCATGTCGTTACGTACCGTCGCACCCTGATGGCCGCACGTACACACAGACACAGACACGCACAAATGGATACACACATTTACACATGCACAAACAAGGCTTTGCACGGCCTGGCACCATCATATATTAGTCAATTGTTGCCCCCTTATAAAACCAAAAGGGTCTTCTGTCCATCCCTTGGATGAAATTAGCAACTCTTTATTGAATTTCCATCATTGTTTCCAAATTAGAGCAAACTGCATTAACTGTGAAAGCTGAGGAGTATGTTAAAATGCTGTTTTCATTGGCTTTCAAACTGATATCAAATAGCTTTAAATGAAACGGCTGTATACATATAAAACACTATGGATGGATAAAGATATACATATAGTATATAGCTATATACAGCGGGTAAAATAAGTATTGAACACGTCACCATTTTTCTCAGTAAATATATTTCTAAAGGTGCTATTGACATGAAATTTTCACCAGATGTCGGTAACAACCCATGCAATCCACACATGCTTCCACACAATCAAACCATAGATGTCCAGAAATTAAGTTATGTGTAATAATGTGAAATGACACAGGGAAAAAGTATTGAACACATGAAGAAAGGGAGGTGCAAAAAGGCATGGAAAGCCAAGACACCAGCTGAAATCTATCAGTAATTAGAAAGCAATCCTGCCCCTTGTCAGTGCAAATTAATATCAGCTGGTTCAGTCCCAACTGATGGCCTATAAAAAGGTGTCATGGGTAAAAGCAAAGAGCTCTCTCAAGACCTTCGCAACCTTATTGTTGCAAAACATACTGATGGAATTGGTTACAGAATGATTTCTAAACTTCTGAATGTTCCAGTGAGCACTGTTGGGGCCATAATCCAGAAGTGGAAAGAACATCATTTCACCATAAACCGGCCACGACCAGGTGCTCCTCGCAAGATTTCTGACAGAGGAGTGAAAAGAATTATCAGAAGAGTTGTCCAAGAGCCAAGGACCACTTGTGGAGAGCTTCAGAAAGACCTGGAATTAGCAGGTACAATTGTTTCAAAGAAAACAATAAGTAATGCACTCAACCGCCAT
>CABFOQ010031748.1:0-11328 GCA_900660455.1 Gephyroberyx darwinii
TCTCTTTTACAGTTATTCTTATGACTCTACATTATTTTACCAGCTCTGTGCCCTCGGTTATAACCAATCCAGTCCTTTAAAGCAGCAATAGGCCTACAACCCTTAAAAGGCAGTTTTCCACTTGCCAAAAAGTGATTGCAGCATGTCACTGAAAGGTTATTTATGCCTCGAAATGACTTTATTTCATTCATGAGGGTTATATTTCAGAGATTATAGCTCACCCAGTCATTTTTACCAGTTGAAATAGCTTTATAGGGGCAATACAACCCATAAAAGCCAATTGCCAAAAAGTGATTGCACCTCCCGCAGACGGCAATCAGTTTTTAGCAGTTTTTCCCTCGTGATAAATAAAGTTTCTATCTATCTCAAACTCTGTTTTTTAAAAACGGCACATATTTAGTTGGTCTTGGTTGGTCACGATAATCCCGCCCCCAGCTCCTGACGTAGCCGGTTCTTGGTTCTAGACCAATAGTATCCAGCTGCAGCCCCGGAGTCCCTGGCGTCTGAACGCCTGTGGTATGACGTAAGCGCCCCTGGCGTGACGGAGGTGGCTGTCACGTGTTTTCTGTTTAACGAATTTAATTTACAAACTTCTTATACATTTTTTAACAAATGTAATTTTCAAACTTGTTATAATTTAGCTATTGACGTTATATTTTTGTATATGATCTAAAATGGTGCTGTATTGTTTAAATTCACAAAGAAAGCATTCAAAGCCTTATGTATGCAGCTGGCCAGTTTGACCTGTCCCTCATATTGTTACACAGATAAACAGATTTGTTTGAAATAAAACAAAAACATTTGTGCTGTTTTCCCTGATGTCCTGTTATATATGTAAAACTTCCCAAAAAGGCTTGAATTTGCAACTAATATATTTTAATCATAAGTCATATTGAATCAAAAGAAACCAATATTATATCCAACTGTACTAACCAGTAATACCATTACAGGTATTACTGGATAGTTGCCGCCCTGGAACCAGCTCTGAACGGCCCTCTAAATGCTTTGGTGGAAAAGAGGATGTGTTGAGTATTAGGAGGCTCCATGCTAACACTTTAACATGCACTAGGTTCAGTGCTAGTAGGCTAGTAGTGACTTTTTATTATTAAAAGACTTCTTATGTTGGATAATACTAGTCGCCTGCTATCACTCAACATAATGTGTGGTGTTAGTGTGGAGCAAACGATTTACCGGAGACACAAGATGATGGATGATTACGTTGCAGCTAATATAAGTCTTTATGATACAAATAATGAATATTGTTCAAAAATATATTTATTATTGTTTATCCACCTTTTATTTTACCACTGCATCACTGATAGGACCACACCGGCCCTATGAGATGTGTCTCTCTTCTAGGACATTATTAGTTTTTAATGTAGAGGATTATATATATATATATATATATATATATATAAGGATATGAGTCATTTTCTTATGGATTTAATTCACACTAGTGTCGACAAGCAAGCACATTTGGAACAGGATCTTTTCCACAGTAGCGGTCAAAATAGCCAGTCATCTTCAGCTGATGTGAAGATGTTAGTATGAGACCAGGAATGAGACACTTCACTCTGGAAGCGCAGAAGCAACGTCAGTGAATTTGGAAGTCAGGCTCGGGTTTCAAGAAATGTCCTCTTTCTCACCGAGACACATCGATGAGAGAAAGAGGTAAGATAAAGCTGCCTGGCTTTGTTGATCTTACCACCCACGCCACCACCATTCAGTCCTACAGCGTCGGGGAAAATGGAAAGAGAAATGTTCATCTACAACGACACTTTGGACGACTTCCATTGCTGCTCTGGTTGTAAGTCGTGCGTAAACGAGGCCGGGATTACTGCCTCGTGTAAACATTCGTCTGAGTAGATACTCTTGTGTGTGTTTGGGGTTAAATCAGGTTGCCTCAGGCCTTGTTCTCATCAAGTCCTGTCACTGAGTCTGGGAACTTTCTCATCGCAACATGATTAGAAAGTTCTGTTTTAATCTTCTTCCTCTGCTTCACTAATGACTGCATGTTTCTCTCTCGGACGTTCCCTCTTGTTACTTCTCATTGTCATAACATCACTGACATCAGTGGATCGCTGGGATCGCTGAAGGCATGTGTTAAAGGAGAACTTAATGACACAGAAGTAAATAACAACACTATTACTGGGATGTGGAGAAAGGCACTTTGACCCCCAGCTGCTCCCCAGTGGCCACCAGTAGAAGACTGGTTGGACTGGGAAGCTCCCAGGTGTGAATGTGTGAAGAGAAACTTCCTGGATAAATAAAGTTTAAAGAACAAGCAGCACAAATAACATCAGCTATTGTCTAGTGAGATGTTATTTTATTTAACCTTTATTTAACCAGGTATTAGAGATTAAAACTCTTTTTCAAAAAGTAAAAATAAACATACAATATAACAAATCACCTTTTCATCTCTGTATTTAAACATTATACACATATTCTGCTGCTGCTTCAGGAATGAGAGGGAGTTTCCCTCTGTGTCTCTGTGTTTATCATCACCGGCATGCTTGAGAATTTCCCATGATGGTCACTTTACTGGAGATAATACAGGGAGCAAGAAACAGGAAACTACTTATGTCGTCTACATGCCCCTAAGGCCAGTAATTGCCCAAATCCTCCAGCCACTAGCATTGTTTTACTGGTCATTAGAGAGCAGGACCTATCAATGTTTGGTTACGGCCCAGGGTGGCTGGGAGAGTGGACGTGGTCCTGGTGGCGTCCCCCACCCATGAGTCATTTAAAATGATGTTATCTTATGAGTATGGTGGAAACTTAGGACCTTTCAAAATGTATTTGAAATTTTGGCTTTAATGATTGCGTCTCCATCAGACCCAGCCGTGTAATGTTCTAAACGACAGACCAAAGTGCCAAAATGCATCATCTCTCCAACTTTCATCAAAACCGTAGGAGTGGTGTCTGGGAAATTATGGTGCCCTCGTTAGGAAAATCAGTGTAATGTTGTAAGGACAGAGGGTGTTTAGCAAGGGTCGTATCCATTGGACTTAACGGTGTACAAGTTGGGGCCTTTCAAAGTTTGACATTTTGACATTTTGCCTTTAATTATAGCGCCTCCATCAGGCCAATCGTAACGGCAGAACAAAATGCGTCATCTCTCCAACTTCCATCAAAATCAGACCAGTGGCGTTTCACATCAACTGAGATATCACGTTTGACGGATGGACAGGCCGACAGCCTGATCCACGGACAATACTGTCTGTCCCTCATCATGGGCAGGGCGGTATTCCCAAGAGGACCGGTTATTTCTGGATTAAACACATGTCAGACAGCGATAATTTATTGCCAGGACTGTTTAGTGAATGTCAACAGGGACACGGACAGACTTATCTGTAAAATAACAGATGAAATAACAGCTTATTTCAGTCACATTGTGTATGAAATGAGAGTTTCTGGCACAAAATCGGTTTTGTCGAAGAAATCCACGGGCTGTTACAGCGGTCGGCCTTTGTTGGAGAGCAAATGGAAAATGCATCAAGGTTTGCTTTCACGGTTAAAAGTGTCTTTTTCTTCTTTCAGTGACCAATAATAGACACTACCTCACCATATTTAAGCCACGATTCATCCCAGAAACCTCAGTTTGATATTAGCTGTTTTATTTATGGCAGGGCAAGTCTTGTTTTTAGTGTCATATAGTGTCAATATATCATCTTAACTGTACAACCCCTGAGCCTGCTGCTTTCTTCTTGACCTTGTATATGTTTTGTGTATTTTTTGTATATTTTTGGGATTTTTGTACAACCTTTATCCTCTGAACTGCAATTTCCCCTCGGGGACAATAAAGAGCCGTCTTATCTAATCCTTGTGATCTATTTATTATACCTCAGATGTCCCATCTGGGTTGATTTGTTGTGTCCAAGTACAGAAGAGTAGCAGCTCCAGATTTATTCCTCCCAGCCCGCTGTAGTAGCAGTAGGCCAAAGGGTCTCATGCAACGTCTGCTGTTTTGTTTTGCTGCAGTGTTTAGGGCTCTATCTCCTCCGCTCTGTCCATTTGAACCTTTGAACATTTTTGTGGCGATAAAGGGCATGGGAGGAGCTCTGTGTCAAAACAGCAGTGTAAGAGGTCGTGTTATAGCTTCAAGAAATCAAGTGACACTTTCCCAGGATAAATATCAAGTATTATCAAGTAGTATGAAGCCCCCCAAATTAATCCCACTAATGACACAAAATCAATGACCGCCAGTTCAAGCATCAAGGAATTCAAACCAAAACATCAGTGCAACAGTGGAGTTCAATGAGTTTATGACCACTAACAAAAACTGACAAGCACATTTAGCGTTGTGTTAAAAGTTATTACTTCAGCTCCTTGCAGGTAAAAAGAGATTTAATACAGTCCTTGATGAACTGCCATGTCTGAAAAGTCGTCAAATAAATGTCGCTACCCACAATTCATCAGACCATCTACCCTTTAACATAGAAAGAGGAATGGACGGAGAAGCTAAAGTTTGTGATTTGCTCTTATACATTCACACGCAGAAACAACACACAAGCCGTCTGATGCCTATGGGTAATTACAATGTGTGTGTAAGGACATGGGATGTGGCACGAGGCCTGTAGGCCATTGTAATTGCTGCATTGTCATATCCTGTTATTGCTTTCAATGTAAGACCAACGGTGAAATAGTTTGAGCTAAATATACCTATTTTCTAACATGTGTGAACAGATGAGTCAGTTACCCACTGAGATGGTTCTGCTCATGACTTTACTAACTCTACTTGAAGAACCCTTTTTGTGAGCGAGGCTCTGGGAGGTTTCTTCACATCTTCAGAGTGACATTTTCTGTTGAACCGTCTACTATTTATTTTTGGAAATTTCCCAGGTGACCTTGAAACATTTCCTGACTTTCAAGGTATTTTAAATTTGGGATTGTTAATTCCAGAGATTCAGTGTTACAAAAACTGTAGGAAAAAACATTCATATAAATTATAGAAGTAATCATAACTTCTATACATACATGCATGTAAAAACTGTTGATGTGTATCATCCAAATGCATTTTCTTGACAATAGAAATTCAGTTTAACCTTTATACAATGCCATTAGTTACAGATAAACTGAAAGACTGCGCGGTGAATCATACATGTACATCATGTTTAATATGTGTTTTCTTTTACATAAAGGTTTATCTACACAAACATCTGAAAACAATACATCCTCCTATAAGAGTTCTCATCAATGATAATGGATCATATGAGGGATATTCTCCTTGCTCTTTCCCCCATCCAGGGAGGTCAGAGGTCAGGGTCAGCTAGTAAACCTGGTAGGGCGGATACCAACACCGGGGCTTGAACCCTTAAAGGGTTTTCAGTAGCATTTCATAGAAACAAAGCTTATTCCCAACAGGGCTCCGGACCACATCGCCTGGCCAAAACCACTTTTACCTGTATTCTTTAACGTGTGTAGGTGCACTATGTGGCCAAGACGTCCTCAAAGGCATGTGAGCTATGGATATACTGTGTTTTCCCTTTTGACGTCAGCTGAATTCATTTCCTGAAACTGCAGGCAGCATTACAGAGCTTGCAGTGAACTGTGTTTGAACACTGATATGATAGAAATGCTGCACTTCATTTACACATAATGAAACAAGTGTGTAATTATTTACAGGCTTACTACGGGTCTGGCCTCCAGGCTAGCAATCATATGTCCTGCTAACATACTGCGTATTGACAGAGCAGACAGACCCACACTGACGATTAAACTGAATGCAATAGTAGACCAGTGGATCTGTGAGAAACCACATCACTGTCATTTTCCTGGTTCTGGAGCTCCACACGAGGGCCTGCCCGTCACCGGCTTCATCTGGACAGTGAGACTCTTCCCCCAGATGAACATGGACCTCTGGGGTCTGCGCACCTTCCTCCGGATGATCCTCAAAACAGAGGGGCTGAGGATGATGAAGACCCACGGGTCGATGATGGAGTTGAATGACAGCATACGGAGAGCGCTCAGGTCGGCGGCGTGGTGTGCTTCGTCCTTCGTCCAGCCTATGAAGTTTATGTACACCTGGAGCTGGAGGGGCAGACATCAACAAAACTGAGAGACAAACGAAGAACAACAAAACACGAACATTTGTTCTACTTTCTTGTCTAATCCAAAGAGGCCGGATGATCACAGCGCTTACCATCCACAGCCTCCCTCTGTAAAGAGTAGGGGGGCTGTAGCAAACATATCCATATTAGAAAGTTAGCATATGATGTCACCATATAGCAGCCATTAGCTACTTTCCTGAGTTGGCAGCACTGGGAAACTGTCTTGTCTTTAGCCCTAGTCTCTACTCCAAAACACTCTGAGTTGGAGCTGGAGAAGAGTCAGCTCAGTTAACCTGAACAAACTGGTAGCTAGCTAACTAGCCAGCAGGCTAGTTTAGTTACTGTTAACATGGGACTACTAGCCACTGCTAACGCTAGCTTCTACTAGATACGTTAGCTAGCTAACTAGCCAGCAGGCTAGTTTAGTTACTGTTAACATGGGACTACTAGCCACTGCTAACGCTAGCTTCTACTAGATACGTTAGCTAGTGTGCTAATCAGATGTGTTAACAACAAGACAGTGATGGTTAGCTGACCAGATGCTATGGTTAGCTAGCCAACAAGCTGACATTTTCCCAAAATTGATCAGGTTTGTGAAATGATCTGCACAGACTTAACATGACAGACCAAATGTGTCTTTTCAATTCTGTTGAGACAGCCACGTTGCATGTTGAGAAATGCAATCAGGTGTTCACTGACATTGTTACAAAGAGCTGCGGACCTCCAATATGGCCGCCACCTGAAAGCCCTTTGTAGAAACATAAGGTGGTGTACCCTCTAGTCTAAGAAAAGAGTACAGGTCAGAGACTAAGAGCACAGGAGATGATTTTGGTGGATCTTGGTGTAAAAGGTATCAAATTTTACCTAATATCAAAACAATATGAATCAATTCACTTTACATGTGCAACAGTTGACAATGTTCACGGATAGACTGGATGAGACCGGAGGTTAGGCGATTTCCCCTTCAAATTAAAAGCGTACAATTTGTCATTTGGAAAAAAGAAATAATTGTTGGGGTGTGTAGAACATTTTGGAAAATAACATCAAGCGTATGTTCATTTACTACCGATTCCTCCTTAAATATACACTTCATTTTCACTTTGGCACTTTGTATTACTCAACAAATGACGAGTTTGTTCTTGATTCTAGTGTCTTTTGCACTGTTTTCACTGTAGGTAAGGCTTGTATCTCAGCATTTCACTGTATAGAACACACCTGCTGTATTCACTACATGTGACAAATAAACTTGACTTGACTTGTGTTCACTAATAAGAGTTTTATTTTGCAAACTGGAAGGGGAACTCCTATTTGATGCATCCTGGAAAGCTTGACACCGGTACAAATTAGTTCACTTAACAGAATCTAACCTGCCTGGCATGTTCACTACAATAAGAATCACAATAATAATAATAATAATAATAATAATAATAATAACATTGGGTGAATTGCCCAGTTAAACATTTCTAATTGGGAGATTAAA
The DNA here is from genome assembly GCA_900660455.1 of Gephyroberyx darwinii. Lineage (NCBI taxonomy): Eukaryota > Metazoa > Chordata > Actinopteri > Trachichthyiformes > Trachichthyidae > Gephyroberyx > Gephyroberyx darwinii. The sequence goes on from CABFOQ010031748.1 coordinate 7,531, forward strand.
ACTATGGCATCTTAATCATAGTGGGTGAATTAGTAAATTAATCCCAGGAAATTATTATTATTATTATGAAAAGTGTTGTGCAGCTTTTTCCGTCTCATTGGGTTTGTTCATAATGTGTTGTTAACCTGAACACCTATTCTATGGTAACCTAGTATGATGACTGACTGGAAACGTTAGGTATTTACTATCATGTAACCACACGTTGTGGGTTGGTGAATCGTGAAATTACTAATAAACTGCGAATTACGTCAACGTTACGCAACGCGTTGGTGGGAACTTGGCGCTAGTTGTGAAGGATGGAGTCAGAGCTTTTATGAGATCAATGGTTTCCTAGTGAGTGTTAATGAGCTATTTCCGTTTGACATAAAAGTATAATTGTTCTGACTCACAGCTGTTGAAGTATCAGGATGTGTCCTCTTAATCTATTACACTGTGTTCAGGTTAAATAGACCCGTGAATGGTAGGCTAACACAATCATTCCAGTTGAAACTGTATTTAATGTACCATAAATTGACAGGGACACCACTGTGATGTGGTGAAACCTATATCATATTGATAATGTATTTCATTTGAAAAGATGAATAGAAGAGTCAAAACTCCTACAAGCCTATCAGTTAATATATTTTATTTAAACTATTAATAGAAGAGTTCAAACCCTGCCAAAACAATATGTTTGTACATATGATAGTTGATGTGTCTGTTTTGGAAAAATAGAAAAGGACTATTGTGTGGGGGGCTTCATCCAACAAAAAAACAAACAAAAAAAATCCCAAATCAAATATTTTGCTTTTAGGCGCATTTCTCTTCTCATGTATCTATTGACAGGTGACGTCACTTCCTATGTGGTTGTGACAGACCAGTCTGTCTGCCTTCACCAAATCCATTGCTACATGTCATCTGCTCTTCTGCAACAATGTAAAATTATTTGACCGGCTGTTCAATTTTAAAGAGCACAGAAGGAACTCATGTTCTGTGTTATTCCTGTCTGTCTCAATACTGAGTTTATGACCTCAACAAACTTCATGTGTTTTTATACCCCAAGATGTCCCTATAATACTCCTATAACAGTCCTATGATATTCCTATATGAACTTATATTAGTTCCGGTACTCAGTACCTTATCGTTTATCTGTTTTATCTCCTATTATTGGGCTTATACTATTGGTATTTGCACTATTTATTTATTTTATTTGATCTTTTTTTTAATATAAATCTTCATATTTTAGACTCCTTTCATTCTCTAATTCACGTAGCGTTGATGTTGCATGGTCTGTCTGCCTGTATCACTGTTGTATATGTTATTCCTATTCCAATATATGGACTTGCTGTGTTTTATTCTATAGAATCGTTCTTTTTTTTTTAAGTGTTTCAAATATTTCGACCGAGTAAAACCAGTGCTCTTACCACAAAGGGAAAGGAGCAAACGGTGAAGGACACCGTGATGAACACCAGCAGCAGGAGATGCTCCACCTCCTCTGTCAGGGACAGGGACCGGCGGAGGACCCCCGCGCGATCCGACACCCCGATCCGGTGCGCTTTGCTCCTCCTGCGCATCTTGACCAGGTAGTAAATAACAGACACGTTGCACAGCACGGTGACCGAGATCATGGTGAGCGCGAAAGTGGCATAAAACCCAGTGTAAACTTTATCCTTTGCTTTCGACGGGCTCATCTCCAGGAAGCACCAGGTCCCCGGGCAATACTGCACATAGGCACCGAAACCCATGAACGGAGTCACGCAGAAGAGGACGCTGGCCAGGTAGATGAGCGCAACGGCGATGTATCCGCAGCGTTTGCTCAAGTGCTGCTCGTAAAAGTACGGGTGGCCTATGGAGAGGTACCGCTCCAACGCCATGGTGCACAGGATGGCCAACGTGCAGAGGCTGAGGAAGGTCATGCTGAACCCGAAGTAGGCGCACACCTCCCCCCCGTCGCTCATGCCCATCAGAGTCCTGTTCCGGGCGTAAGAAGTCAGCACGACCGGACTGACAGCCACGGTGCCCAGTAAATCCGTCGTGAGGAGCGCCGTCACCAGGACCTGGAACAGGGACGGGCTTCTCCTCCGGCGTCGCATCTCCAGCAGCACCAGCGCGATGATGTTGCCCGCAACACCGGTGGAGAACATGACCGCAGAGGGGACTGGCCCGCCGGACTCAACGGTGGCTCTTAGGTGGCAGGTGAGGTGATCCGAAGTGTTATTTTCCATAAGGACTTTGACTCGATCCCTCAGAACTAGAACCAGAACCTCTCTATGCAGACGGCACTGAGCAGTGATTGCGTCAAAGCGCACTTGTTAGAACAACCACAGAGTTTTCATCACTACTTTTCTGCCCCACCCACGTCCGATCTGTTTGGCTTCTGAGGAAGAGCGCACCGCAGATGGGGTCTGAAGCTGAGTCACCAAATCAGCGGGGTGACTTCCCCAAACACTCCAGTACCACGAGAGAAAACCTCAACTTTATGTATACAGCGCTTTAAAACACGATTTTTACCTAAGTGTGTCACCAAAAACGGGAAAAGAGGCGCGCGCGCACACACGCACACACACACAGAGGTTGTAGTGGGTTGACCTCCAATGGTTATGCGGTCGAAGCCGGGGTCCCGTCTCCATCAGCCCCATTCCAGAGCAGGCGGGGGCCCTGATGACAGTGAGTCCCAGGACCACCAGAATGGCTTCAGCATCACTGGCGGGCTCCCTCTCTCACCTGAATGCAGGAAAAAGTTTAGAGCCGATGTGACTGTGAATGCATGCCAACGGAGTGAGGCGGTGAGTGTTTTGTTTTTTTTTCAACTCCAGCAAGAAATTCACCTGTCACTGTGTAGCGAAACCCAGTCAGCTTCAAACAGGACTTTATCCAGTCGGCTGTAAATTTCCCCCCCCAGCTAGTATCCCCAACATTAGGTGTAGCACAGTCCAATGACACCTGAACAGTCAGTGCATAAAAACCAGATTCTCTCAAAGAAGACACCAGTGGTGCTGCTGCCAGGCCGGGTGCAAAAAGGATTCAAATACGAGGATGATAGGATAAAAAAACGCTGAAGCATAGTTACAAGGAGTCTGTCTCTCACTCCTCAAGAAAGATGTCAACTGGACCCACCAATCAGAATCGACCTGGCGCCGTCCTGTTGTGTCAAGTGGTATCATCAAATGTGCCACACCAGTTTTACTTTTCAAGCTGAGCAGTTAAACTCATGAGGCAACGTTTTAGTCAACGTTTCTGTTGTTATGCAGCGACCACGCCTAGGTTGTGTTGTGGGATACTGTGTGTGTGTTTCTACTGCATGCATCACGCCAAGCTGACGCCCGGTCTGGGGTACACCTGTCTTTAACCAAGTCTAGAGATGTAGCGCGTGCCACTGCAGTGAAAGTGAAGCGAAGGATTACAGACATCTGCTTGGAGTGAAATTCTGTGTTTTTTCGTTATAGACCTCCAGCACAGGTCCTGGATCAGGGCTAACTCTTCTCAAGGGAGACGAGGGCTGAAGACAAGACGGTTTACCGGTGCTGCCAGCTCTTTTCCAAGGAAAGTAGGTATTGACTGTTTAAAAACGTCAGTAGAAGTCACCAGATGACGTCATGTTTCAATCTAAGATGAAGGTAATGGCTATTTGCGAAGGGAGGAGGCTAACAGGCTAACACGCTAACACTGACTATGGTGTTGGATTAGACAAGCACCAGTGATTTTACTCATCCAAGTCTGAACAGTTGCTAAATCTAGAGACAACGTGGCAACAGTGTTATCACACCAGCAGAAAAAAGTCACCAGATTATTTATTTTTTATTATAGAGATAACAGAAA
>CABFOQ010031752.1:3972-20057 GCA_900660455.1 Gephyroberyx darwinii
GGGAAGGTGGTGGTGGTGATGGTGGTGACTGAGGCTCTCCTGGCTCAGTAGATGAAGAGGACTCGGGTGCGGGGCAGGGTGGAGAAGGAGTCGGCCATCTTGCGGATTCTGGCATAGTTGATGAATCCTCGGAGGAAGAGTAGGAACCCTGGAGAGAAGACAGGATGGTGACACCTAGTTGAGTCGCAGTTCTAACTAACATACACCATGTAGACAACAACGTACAATCCAACTTCATTTTAGGACCTGCAAAGCTTTTTCTAATGACCACAACAGGGATGACAGAGGGTTGACTGATATAAACCCTGAAATAAGGTTCAATCCAGATAATGGAAACTAGGAGAACAGTAACAAACAAGAACTTTATTTGACATGAATTTTATTTATATTTCATTTCCATGTCTATTTTATGCTATATGTTGTTAACCACATGCTTTGAACTGAGCTCACGCTGAAACAGAGGATAACTAGAGTCCCATTTTGTTGATTTGAAATGAACGCAACTGAAAAAACTCCTGTACTGCACTGTGGTCAAGGGATGGAGATGCTACATAATTCAATCAATTATCCAATAAGACAAAAGCGGAGTACCACAGGGAAAAGAAACCTGTATCACTCCATATTTGATTCTTTTCAATACAGGTATGTTTGTCACTTACCCAACACCAGGAACACCCACCACAGCCAGTACTGTCCATCAAAGTAGCCGGGGAAGTATGTAGAGAACTGGAAGCAGAACAGAAAACACTGGTTAGAGTACATATGGCCTAGATTTGTTTCATTTAAGTGATTTAAGTCCTGCTATATAAAAGAATGAAAAGGAACACATGTAAGAATGCTGCAGTGCCAACGAGCAAACCACTACAGAGACTAAATCCAAATCCCACAGTGGTGTTTGGGGTACGGGTGTTAGTACGTAGATAAATCCACATTTACGTGGTTGTATGTGTACAATCAACACAATGAAATGTGTGTGTGTGTGTGTGTGTGTGTGTGTATGTGTGAGTGTGTGTGTGCTCCATGTCGTACCCTGACAATGAGGATCCATTTGATGAGGGACAGGCCGAAGCCAGAGATGGCTCCGTAGCGGCCGGCAGCCGAGGTGGTCAGACAGAAAGACAGGAAGAAACCGATCCAGTTGAACAGGAATGCCACTGGAGAATGAGACGGATGGAGAGAGAGAGGGAGAGAGAGTCAGGGATGTGATCAGAAGAGCCAAACCAAACTGAAAAAGATCATATCTTTGGAAAGTTAATAACTTGTGGTAAATATAATATTTCTGTCTTCCAGGTAGAAGAAGTTAGAGGAATAAACACAAGTGAAAAGAAGAGACTAAAATAACTTACTGAAGAAAGTGAGCATGAAGATGCCGTCATTGCCTATCCTCAGCTGGTCAGCATCTTCAAAATCATCTCTGGTCACAAAGTCGTCGTCCTGCAATAGAAAGGGTGACAGACAGAGCATAAGGAGAGATGGGGAAGGAGAGAATGGAGAGTAAGCAAGGTGAGCACTTGATGACGAACTTTCAACAGCAGGGCCAGGCGGTAGCAGGGCTTTCCAGGGCTAAGATTGCAAACAATAATAGAAAAAAAGTTTGTTTATTTGAAACTACCATCCAGCTGACAAAGTATCTCTGCTGGCAAGAAAAGAAAAAGAAACGAAAATGTATTTTGGGACGAACTGAACCAATTCTCTTTCAATTTAACCAATTGAGGAAATTTCCTTTTTCAAAAGTCCAAAAATGAGATTATATTGATTGAGATCAAAGGGAATAGAGGTCAACCCTGACTTTAACAATGATTAGGCCCTGGCTAGAGCCTGTTCAGCCCCCTAGTGGATACCAAGCTTTGCTGGCAACACAGAACAAACATGGTAACATGGATAACCACCAGACCAATGGAAACATCACACTACAGCAAGCCCATTTAAAGACTATCCTGTCTTAAGTTGTTGCTTTAACCCAAAAGGCTGTAAAAGTCAATGTAGGACATCAAGAGAATCAGTAGCTACTGTGTAACTATCACCTAAACACTAACTAGCACTAAATTGACAGACATACAAGCGGGGTGGGGTATTGAGTATGAACACCGCAGTTACATGTGTGTTTTATCACACCAAACCAAGATCCATACACTACTTCTCATCACACACTCTCCACCCACTCCTCCCAGTTACCTCCAGTGAACTGCGAATTACATCATCAAAAGTCTCCAGGCGTTCTCTGTGCTGAGGCTGAGGCTGCGCGCAAGGCAAGCAGCGTGTGGCAGAGAAACAACACCAGCAATCAGAGTGGCCAACATGCAGTACAGTGCAATGTAACACAGTCACCACTAGAGGTCAGAGATGAGCAGTCTTTTTTTTTTGTTAAATATTTTCATTTCAACTTGAACAGAAACAGTGTTCTTCAGGGCGCGTCTTCTGCCTAATATGGATGACTCATTGCTTCAATACAGATACCAGAGAGAGAGAAAGCAAGAGAGGGGGAGAGAAAGAGAGAGAGAGAGAGATGGGACTTTGGTATGAGCTACCAGTGATACATCTATAAAAAGGGAGGTTAGATTACTGGGGTGCTTTTCAAAAAAACAGCTCCTAGCCTTAAATGTAACTTAAATGGCTTGTGGCTGTGGTTGGCTGTGGTTTATAAGAAGGAAAATTACCGGGGGGAAAAAAAAAACAGTTCATGTTCACAAAATATGCTGTGGCCTTTAGAATGAAATGAATGCCGATCGATTTTTGACCTGTGCTACCATCTGCCTTTATGAGAACAGGACAGGGATGTCTGAATAAACAACTTCTCAACTTTGACAACCAATTTGTCTTTTTAAGCCTTTGTCATTTCATCTTTTCACAAGGCTGATAATGTTTAACTTCAAATAAAACATATAAAGAATCCAAACTTTATTTTGATTTAAGCAATGATAATAAATCTTTGTTCATTCTTAATTTCGAATTGTGCTCATTTCACGTTCAATAGCAGAACGGAAATATGAGGATAATCACTGAAGAATCAATCGTCTGGTTGCAGAATCTGCAGAGTTATCAAGTACAAGAATCTGGAGTTGTGCAAATCGGCAATGCAAGCCCTGGCTGGCAGCGCTTTATGTCGAGGAGACAAAGAGGCTCCATTATTATCTCTGGTACATATACATACAGAGCTCTGGAGGAAACAAACTTCATGCAAAACAACCAGGGAGGTAGGTAGGTGTGTGTGAGTTTGTGTGTGTGTGTGTGTGCATGTAAGCATTGCATTAAAACCTAAGTGCATCAGCTTGCTTGCAGCACAGGAAGTGTTTGAACACAAGAGTTAATGTGTGTGTGTGTGTTAGTGAAAAAGAAGAAAAGAGTGACACACTCACTCTTCCAGTTACCAGGGGAACAGTAGTCTCAGCTTTGGTTCTCTCCGCTTCGTCATAGGAAGGTAGCGTTGTTGCTACGTTGTATGATGGAGGCTTGGGGAAAGCCCCGTCTTCCTTGTAGTCAAAGTAGGCTGAGGAAGAAACAGCACAAAGATTCAAACATGAAAACAGAATTGCAAGTCATACTTCAAAGTTATACTGTCAGAAAGCTGCCTACAGGGGTAGGCAGAACAAAGACGTATACTCTAGTCTTACTGTCAAAACAAAACTACCAAAAATAATGCCGATATTAAACATATGTGCTTATGTCTTGATATGACCATGACGTGTTCTGGAAGTGGAAAAGGGATGGACACTGGGCTTCGAAGTAGACTCTGAAACAAGATTTCTTCCTCACCACAAATGACACAACAAACTGGATTAGTTGAGGAAATGTACACTTATGTGTATCAATGGTAGACACGGACAAAACTATACATAATATATATATATTTGATGTAAGATATATAAGATATATTATATATAATATAAGATATTGTTAAATGAATTCCTCCTGGTGTTTTTTCAGGTAGTGAAAAATGTATGATTCAACTAATATTTTGCTCCTATCTGGGTAATAGAGAAGGCCTCAGATAAGTGGTTTCAAGTTTAAGTGGGTCATAATTATGATTGGTTACCAGTGAAACTGCGTCATAGGAAATTTCACCAGAATCAACCAAAACGCACCAGTATTTGGTTTACACTCTGTTTGTAGGTTAGCTTTGGCTGACCCAACTTTCAGTTTCTGCACTGAGCCTGATTTGGCATGTTGAGAAGAAACAATTATAAATAAATAAAACTATTTCATGCAATCATTCTCTATCCTCTATCATGTCAGGGCCAACTCTTCAAATTCAAGCTAAGTATGGTTTGCCTAGATTTGTTTTCAATGTTGCTTTGGCCTTGCTTGTGTGGGAGGTAAAGCTCCTGTTCTTTGACCTCGCTCACTGATGGTCGATCGGCTAGATCAAGGGAAAGTTACACAGGGAGGAAAAAAGGCCGCAGTCCAAATGAAGCCCCTGTTCTTCTTCCTTATCGTCATACACTAACTGAAACCAATAAAACCTTCTATCCAGACGGTTTTAGGGTGGAAGCACACTACCAATATTTTTTAAAATCATACAGTGGTTCAAATAGGGTATAAACGTTTGGTGGTCAGGGTGAAAATCATACACCGTGTCATAGTTTTTCTAGGAGGCTTTCTCGGAGCAACCAGTTCTCAACCAAACAATCTGATGGAGCGGTGTTTAGTATTACCTCCACTGTTGCTCTTCGGGAGGGATCGGAGTATTCAAGTCCCTAGGCACTCACATGCGGTGTAGCGTTAATAAGCCTTTATTTGCTGACCTACACAAAGTGGCTACCTACCTGAGGAAGACTTTGGTAGCCACAACATGTCACAGTAAGAAGGATTTTAATGCCTAAGCCCTAATCAAATAACAGGTTTATCTGTGGCAGGCCACCACAAACAGGTTCCCCGGTGTGCCACCATTACAAATAACCTAATAACTAGCAGGAAACACTGGTGCGAGTCCTGGTCTTACCAGCGTTGTTCGCCGCAATGCTGCTGTAGGGGGGTGGAGCATCGGCTGCTACCTGTGGACTCTCCTCTGGCTCCTCCTCATTGGGCAGCTGTGGGAGTAAGAGAATGTGATGTGTTAAAAAAATAAAATAAAATAATAATAATAATAATAATAACTTCCTGGTTTCAATTCAGGCTATGCTGCCAACAAGTTAGCACTGACTGTGTTACATTTGAAAAATAGGAACTGAGTGGTTTTGGATTGACTAAAGCTCTACAGAACCCCAAAAAAACTCTACCCAAACATCAAACTCACCTAATTTAAGTAACTTAAATTAAGTAATGACAACAATATCAGAGAAAGAGGAAGGAAAACGGGCCCAGATGGAACAAACTTTTCAAATACATATGAACACTGAAAATAGGAATTCAGCATCATCAATAACAACTTGTTTCATCTTAGTAATGGCTTTTCCACTAAAAACAGGAAACTTGTGAGCAGGATAATCCATCAAAAGACCCCACAGCAGTTCTGTCCGTCACTTTGGATAGAGACTCCCAGCTCAGCTACTTTTAACTCCTGATTCAGCTAATCAAGGTTTAGACCAAGCAAACTGACTGATCATGTCACTCTGTTGGGAACGTTCATGCAAAAGCAGTCAGCTGATACAGAATACCAAGCAGTGGTTTGCCAAGACAGGGTTTGTGAAACTATGAAGTACAGGTCAACTAAACCAAACCGAGCAGTTTGTGCACTCCTCTCTAGACAAGAAACCGTATCCAACTGGATACCCAGAAAGCTCTCTCCCTCCTGTCTCTACAACGGACTGTGTGTATGCAGACACACACTTTTTTTGATGCAATCTGCGAGAGAAGACATGGTCACAATTCAGAGAAAAGGGTGGAGAATTTGGAAGCAAGCATAGACAGCACCCAAAACACCCTGAGATATAAACAGCAACACAGCCTAAATGTAAATACTACTTCTGTTTGTTTTATTCAAAATGTTGTGTACACCTATGACTTCATTATTTTTCATTTGTTCTCAAAAATGACCACTTGCATTGTTTCATTTTGAATGCAAAAGCACCTAAATTCCTGTATATTCATTTCACTCAAAGTTGAAATGAACAATCGCTTTAAAGTGGAAATTAAGAAGCACAGGCCTTGAATCTTTGAAATCCAGTCATTCACAAAAATGACTGGATTGGTTTGGTAAATTTGTCCCCAACAACATTTTAAAAAATGTGATTTAGATGGTTAGGCTTTCGTATAGTTGTTACTATGACACCAGAGAGAGAAGCGGTTATTTCTGTCTTTTTGGTCGGTATTACAGGACCCAACCACATGACCAGGCTTAAGGGCTGACTGCCTTCTCAACACCTAGCTAACTAGCTAGTGGACAGATGACCAGCGCGAACACACCCACTGTTGTAGGTCATATATCAGTACGTTAGCATACAGTGAGCTTAGCGAAAAGGCGTTAAGTTGCATACGTTCTTGTTAACGTTAATAATACGTAACAGGTTAACGTTAGCTGGGAGTGCCCACTGTAATTTACCATAACTACCTAGCACTAACTTAGCTTGTTTAAGTTAGTACATCCTCAAAGACGAAAAACAATGGACGCCGACTCATGTTCTCATTCATCTATGAAGCTAGCAAACGCTACGTTAGTCAAACTAATAACACCGTTACCGGGTGGAAACAACAAGGCCTAACGCAATGAAATGCATCTCTCTAACCACAGCGGTTCACAATGGGTTTAAATAGGAATAGTGGTTGTCAGTCGAGAGAGGCCGACGACAATGTTGTGTGAATGTGAGCTTTTAAGGTGGTGTTAACGATATAAAGCCAACGTTAACGTGAAATGTGAAATATTCAACGTCCGCCTACCTGCTGATATCTGGCGCTCGGTTCGGCCATCCCGATTTGAACGGATATCAATAATAGCGAACTGCCAATACACCCAACAAAATAGAAATTATATAACAGTACAAACTGTAAACTCAATCCTTGGGACGATAAATCTGCTGCTCCCTCAACTGCTCACACTAATGTCAAGACAGCCAGAATAATAAATACGACTTCCGTTCATAATTTTCCAAATAAAACCGTTATTCCATAGCTATATGTTGCAAAATATTTTGAGTAATATAAACTACCGCCGTGAAAATATATTTAAGAAGGGATCCTTAGTAAATGTAAATACTATTTTTGTTTTTTTCAAAATGTTGAGTACACCTATTACTTAATTATTCTCATTTGTTCTCAAAAACGGCCACTTCCATTGTTTTATTTTGAATGCAAAAGCACCTAACTTCCTGTATATTCTGGTTATTTCTGGTTAGCTTGACGCAGTTCTCGCTTCCTGAGTGAATGACGTCAGTACCCACAACAAACTCTGTGCTGCCCCCAGTTGAAACAATGTAACAACATTTGCATTACACGTATCTGATAAGGCAGCTTGATAGGCTTAAGGGGACAGTTGAGGAAAAGCTAGAGGAAATGGGGTTTTATTATTTACAATTATGGGGTAGAAATGTTTGGAGTTTACGAGAAAATAAAAAGTATAAGTCTTATTTCTCTATCTCTAGTATTTCTACTATCTCTAGACTCTATTATTTCTCTTTCTCTAGTCTTATTTTCTCTATCTGTGTACAGATAAAGAAAGGTATAGGAAGATAGGGCCCCCCCAAAAAAATATTCCACCAATCTGAGAGATAGACCACCAGATAGATGTGAGTCCCCCCAAGAGGATAGAGGTGCAGAATGTAGTAGGCTTCACTGGCCCCAGGGCGTAATGGAATCTCCTACCTGCTGTATAAAAGCGCACCAGAAGAAGAGATTCTTGTGGAAGCTTATACGTGGAAAAGTTATTCCTAGATCATGGCATTGGGCAGGTGGGATTTTCATTTCCAAAGAGAAATATTCAGTAGACATTGGTCAGTTTTGGCCTATTTGCCTCCTTAACACAGAAGAGAAGATTTTCTTTAGATAAGATGCAAAAAGATGGAATACCAGTCTTTTTTAGGCTCCAATCCTTATGCAGTAAGGCAACTCTATTGGGGGAAAAGAAAGACGGTTGCAGACCAAATTAAGCAGCAGGAGGAAGCAGCAGGGTGTGCTAAGGCTGTCTCTCAGGCGAAACAGGGTCATTGGATTGAGGAAGTGGGGAAGGAAAGGGGGAAGAAACTTGGCTGGAGGGAGTTGTGTGGTACAGAGGCAACCTATGATCTACTACCATCTCCCCAAAATTTCAGTCAATGGGTAGGGGAGGACCCTTCCTGTCCCCTATGTTTAGGTATGACATATTTTGTCAGGATGATACACCTGGTGACATAAGATGACATAAAGTGCTGAGGTGTCCAGCAGCAGCTATTGAGAGCTAGTGGGTAGAAATCAACTCATCAGCTGACAGGAAGGAAGATAGTGCAGTTGGTTTTGTCCATGAGAGAGAAAAGACCAGGAGTAAAGAATCTCTGGGCAGGCATACTGTAGGCCAGCTAATGGTGGGTAGAGATTGACAAATGGCAGTGGATTTGGGGAACAAGTTGATAATACCACAGGAAATAGTGAGCACTAACACTTAAGGCCAGAGACGGTGTTGTGGTCAGTGACACAATGGATAGTGTATTTTGCTGAGCTTACAGTGCCATGGGAGGACGCAGTAGATGAGGCATATGTAAGGAAAATGCTTAGGTATACTGAGACGGTAGCAGCGGTGGAGCAACATGGTTGGAAACCCATGCTATGCCCTGAGGAGGCTGGATGCTGAGGTTTTCTAGCAAAGCCCACTTTATAACTACTAGGTGAATTAGGCATTTCTGGGCGGAGCTTAAAGCAGGCAGTAAAGGACATGTCCGAAGCAGCAATGGCTGCCAGTCAGTGGATCTGGCTGAAAAGGAATCACGCTGACTGGAGCACCTAATGACCAAGCACCTAATGTAGGTACTCTTGAGTGTTACAGGGTTTGAACCACTTTCTTGACTGAACCATGCTGGTGCTTTTTTCTTAGAAATACATGTGCTGGTATACTGATTTCATAGCAGCTAGAAATGTTGTTTTGGGTAACAACACATTGCTACTGACGCATATGTTTGAGCATGTTGTGTTGATAAGAAACACAGGATGTGTGTTGGCCCAAACTGCTGAAATGGAATAAAAGAGCATGTGAAATGTTAAACACACTAGTATGTAATGATGAGATTGACAATTTAACTGCAGATATTGTAATATATGAACATGAGATATCAAATATCTGAAAAAGTGTCTGGCATATGTTACTCTATCTCTTCTCACAAAGTGATTCCTGGTATAAATTTTTTTTTTTTTTAAATGTTAAAAAAAATGTTACATTTCTGCCGTTGTAATCACCATAACTCTTTAAATAGTAATTGGTAATGAATGAAATCCTTCCTCATCACAATCACAAGCTCTCAAGAGGCTACAATGTGCAATAAAGAGTAAACCAAACATACTTGGGTCTTGTAAGGTTTTATTGTATCTTTATCTAAAGTAAAAAGTCAACAACAATACCCATGACAATTTGTATGCAAGCTTAAGCGTTGCGTGGATTTGAGAAGTTAAATCTCATGTCATTTTTTTGTTCACGTTATGGTACTTAACAAGCACAGGGTAGGTGGTGCCAATATGCTTCTGGTTGTAGTGGTGGCAAACAATCTCCACGTCGTAGAAACTGAACTGGACTTTGACGCGCTCGTTGGGCGAGTGGAGGAAACAGAGAGTGTAAAGGGCAAACTCAAACTCAGGACTGACACCGATGAAGATGCTGCCTTTGGGCTTTATACCGTTCTTCCAGCTGAACTGCAGCGCCAGGATGTGCTTGTTCTCGTCGGGCTACGGTGAGAGAAAAAGGTAATGGCGGGAGATGACTGTTAGGAATAAACAGCATTTGTTGAGAAAAGTTTAACATTGTAGTGGTTGTATGCGCTTGTTCTGTCTGAGAAGAGAGAAACAGAATAAGAAAGGGGGGTGAATAGGAAGTGAAAGTGAGACACAAACAGGACTGGATATCATAGATGTCCCATCTGTGTCCTACTTGTGTTGTCAGGGTTTGAATCCAGCTCTCTCGTTATCACCTCTCATACCTCCTCCTCCATTGCCATGCCATCTGATAATGCAGAAATTCCTTAAAGGAAGATAACAAGTTTTTGGCTGATTGTCCTTTTGGTCAACTTACCCGTTAAGTGATACATAGAAATCATCTCCGTGCCATCTGTAGATCAGGATGCCGATCTAAGGTAACTAGATCGGCATGCTAACACTTTAGCATGCCTTCTGGCCAAGGTTATTGGCACCCTTGCATTTTATCCAGATAATGTACAATATCTTCTGAAATAATTGGAAATTTCAACAACTTTCCATTTCACAGATTCATCTGTTTTATTTAACAGCACATGATCAAACAAAAATACAAATATAAAAAATATTTTATGGCTTCAAACTTTAAAAGCTAATGCTTGGTTACACAGCCTTTGGCAATGATGACTGCTTCCAAACTGTTGTTGTAACTATCAACAAGCTTCCTGCACCTTTCTGCTGGCATCATCTCCCACTCTTCAATTACAACCTGCTCTTGTTCTTCAATGTTTGAAGGATTGCTTTGACCAACTGCACATTTTAGGCCTCGCCATTGGTTCTCAATGGAATTGAGATCAGGACTTCAATTTCCAATTATTTCACAAGATATTGTGATATTGATCTGTATGAAATGCAAGGGTGCCAATAATCTTGGACAAAACTGCATGTTGAGTGATAGTAGGTGACTAGCACTATCTCAAAAGAAAATGAGAACTTGTAGCAGCTCCCTGTTTACATAGGAAGTGAATGTGGTGGGTGATGGTGAGACTGTATACAGCTAAAAATAACTCTCACTTGAAATTTTTCCAAAAATAAACCAGCCTACATCAGCTATATTAAGTTAATGATATTATTTTTTTTATTATTATTTATGAATCTGCAGGCCAAATAATAAAAAAACACAAACAACTTCTTACTTAATTACTAAAAAGATAGTCTTCTTATATTTTGGATAATGCTAGTCGCCTACTTTCACTCAACACAGTGTATGCTAAAGTGTTAGCATGGAGCAATGGAGTGAATGATCTACTGGGGACACATGGATGACTCATCACTTAACAGGTAAGTAGGCCAATAGGACAATGTCCCAAAAACTTGGTGTATGCCTTTAAAAAATAATCTTTAAAAAAAAAAAAAAAAAGATCAGATGTTTAAAAAGATGTTTGGATCAGGCTCAGGTTAGGAAGAAATAATAACGAATTTTCTCATCAGGGTGCAAAATGGGACTGGAGGACAAAGATGTGAGAGCAAGACAGTCAACCTGAGGCTGAGTAGCGGGAAGAGAAAAGACAGGGGAGACACATGAGAGAAATGTCAAACGTAGATGGGTGTGTGAGTGGGAATAAATAGCGTAACAGACGGCAAACAAACAGAAACATACTATACTGCAGACGAGGGCAAAAAGGAGCTGAATAGATTTTTAAATTTCTCTCTCTTTCATGTGATATCAGATGGTGGTGTCTGGCAAGGTAAATCGAACACACCCCAGACAGATCAAATATGTCAAACCACAATGTGGGGACGTGGAGATGATATGGATATAATACGGACACAATAATGTCCAAATATATTTAGTACATCATAGAGGTAGAAGCTTACCTGGGGCGAATTGGCATTGACGCTGTAGCCTTTGTAATCAATGTGTCCCAGCTTCTCCTGCAGGTAGAGCTGGATCCAGTTGTGAAAGCCGATGACGGTGCGCCTTCCCCTCGTCTCCCCAACAAACACGTGTTCGAACCCAGAAGAGTCTGGCCTGGTGGGAGACGTCCAGGGAACATCAGGCCTCAAGCATGTTCAGTGAAATGTTGTCATACTGAAGTAAGCTTTCCATGATATACTGATCTTTTTAGCATGTGATGACTACCAACCTGCACTTTTTGTACTTACAGCTGTGATCTCACGTCACCCCTATTTTAGCCTCACTACATTGGCTGCCAGTAAAGTTCAGGATCGATTTTAAGATTCTTTTAATTACTTTTAAGGCACTACATGGCTTAGCTCCTGCCTACATTTTGGAGCTACTAAGCCCTCCCACCACCGAGCGGTCACTTAGGTCATCCAACCAAAACCTGTTGCTGTTCTGGCACCCAGACTCTGGAACAGTCTCCCCCTTCCCATCAGATCAGCTGAGTCTGTTGATTACTTTAAGAAACAGTTAAAAACTCACTTTTTTAGGATGGCCTTTCTTTAATTTCGTGGCTTTGCTCTGGGCGGTGACTGGTTGCTGAATGCGTCTGTGTTCGTATGTACTTTTGAATGTATTTTCTTTGTATGTCCTTTTCTGTATCTTTGCTGATGTAAAGCACTTTGTAACCTCTGTTAAAAAAGTGCTATGTAAATAAAGTTTTACTTACTTTTTACTTACTGTGTATGTGACAAATAAACCTTTGAATCTTGAATCTTGAGTTGATGTTCCTACTTTGTCAAGTGGAAGATCTTACTCTCTTTTTTTATTGTTACCTGCAGACTATTGTCAAAAATACATTTTCAGTAAATGTAATTTTCCAGCTATCAGTCCCGCCCAGTGTTTGAGTTGAGTTTTCCTGGAAATTGAAGCATGAGGTGACCCGCAGTTACAGCAGTCAAGTCAGAGTGGACAAGGACCAGCTCCAGCATTGCAGCGCTCCACTGAAGGAGCTACACGGGACCAACTTCTTAAAACAAGAACAAGTTATCATCGTTGTGGTAAATTCCACTGGACAAGTGGTATTTGGGTTTCACCGCCAGCTTCCACCCACCTGCTGGATCCTCTCCTGGCGTAGAGTTCAAACCAGATCCTGTACAGCTGCTCTTTGAAGCCTTTCTCATCCTTCGGAGAGAGGTTCTTCTCTACCAGGTACTTATGGGCAATCTGGAAACAAACAGAAACATAGTATTAAGTATTTACTTTAATCTTTTGTTACCCCTTTTATATACGTCACTTATATATACTTATATACCACTACCCGGCCACGGTGGTTGGTGGAAATCAGATTATATGGGACCCAGCAAGAGCAGAGGGTTCATCTCTAAAAATCACCACAGGTACCTTCATGGTGGGAGTCTGAACGATGGAGTCCAGGAACTTGTGATTCTCTGCCTCCTCCTCGGGGGTCACGATCTCTGGCTCACCAGTGTCACTCTCGTAGTTGTCCAACAAGGAGATAAAGGCTGCAACGACATGGGGAACAGAAACGCTCTTCAAAAGGAGGCATCGTTCTCAACGTAGTCATGGGTGTTGTTTGGGACAGCACGCATTTTTAGACACAAGATTTGATCACTTCCCTTCATAGATGTGATGGATGGGATGCCTCCTAGCTATATCTCATTCTAGTCTAGCTAAGCTAAGGTCCCTCAGCGGCCCTTATAATAATAAGGAATAGTTTAATTGAAGTATAATTTAATTCACTAGAAATGATCCCAAGTAGAGATGGCATGGTTGTTCTGATTTCACTCTCAACACTATTATCTCCCCACGTATCACGTTATACAACGGATTCCCATATGGCGGTCACTTGGATTAAATCTTACCAAACTGGAGGTCCGTGGACTAATCTGTGTTTATCTGGGTGTCTGTGATGTGAAACCAAGAGGACTAAAATGTACAGGGGCATGGCAGCTTCAAAAGTCTGAAGTGGTTGACAGGGTAGGGATCTTCCTTCAATGGGACACACCCCTCACTACTCTGGATGCTGACTGTTATTACGTAACTCCCTCCCCTGTCTTATTATATGCTATGCTACATGAACATGTGAATTCATCACAAGGCAAAAAGCACAAGCGCCCTTGCAGCTGTCATGGGGAGGAGGAGTGAAGGAGAAGACATGGGTCGGAGGAGAGCAACGAAGTGAACTTTGCATGCTCTGTGATTACGCAACACGCCACGATTCGTCATAAGGAGATTATGAATAGATGAAAGAGCCTCCTCCTCTGCAGGGAGGCGATGAGAAGGATAGTATCAAACTGGAAACAGTCCAGGGGAACGTGTGGAAAGATTATGACGTCAATCCAAATATTTTGATGGGACAGTTTTGCGTGAGGAGCTTTAATAGACTGGCGTCCCATCCGGGGCATCTACCCTGGAACAACGCTGCATTCAGGCTCCAAGAAGGATTACTTACTGTCTGAGTGAGACCAGTCACATGTAATTGATTTTGCAGCTTGTACACAGATACAACTCTGTACACTGCTCTCCATGAAATATGAAAAGATTTCTAATCCATCACGCGTTTACCTAAAAAAGTCTCCTTTTTGAAAATGTTCTCATCGACAAATGTAAACAGAGGATAGCCCGCTCCATCGTTGTCGTCGCTGAGCGCCATCGCATCTCCGGCCTTGCCCTGCAGCACACACACAGCGAGGGAGGAACAGAGTTATTGTACATTTACTGCTTGCTTTTACAATATGTTAACTGAAGTCGAACTGAAGATTGAATCTGTGAAAAACTGAAATCTTTAGCTCTATTTGAGCTGGAAGAACAGCGCCCTCTTCCTGTTTTGTGCCATAAAGCAATCCAGCAGATTTTCAGCGTAATTCGACGTGGTGGCACCCAAAGAAAAATGTTGCCAGTTTGTTTACTCAAAATTAAAGCTGCATTATGTAACATTTTTATATAAAAATAGTCAGTCTAGTTAACGAAGTGGGGCTGCGACAGAGAAGACTTTATATAAGATATTATTACGATATTATTATGTCATAATGAAAAACGGTGTGTGTGTGTGTGTGTGTGTGGACCTGAAGAGAGATCCTGTAGTCTTTCCCAGGTTGGAGTCTGTTGACGTCGTTGTCCCATAGCTCCTGCACCATGGACGACAGCTCTCTGTCACTCTCAATCATGATGCCGCTGCTTTGTTTGGTCCCTTAGTGGTTGAGCTACTGATGGTTTGGTCCCAGTAGTTTTCTGGCAGGAGAGAAACAGCAAATGTGGCTTCTGAGGTTTGTTTTAGGGCTACTTTGGCTAAAAATCATGAGGTTTACTGCTGGGGCTTTAAAATGAGGGTAGTTTCAAATATCTACCCCAATTTTTGATATATTTTAGTAGTATTTGGACAAAATAAACTATTTGGATTCACTATGTTCTAAATTTGTCAAAAAAAAACTCCATTCAGTAACTTCTAAAAGTCCTCAACCCTTAGACAACATCATACTTAATATTGAATTTTCAAATGCTTTTCATATATTTTTATATAAGTTGAGGATTCAGAAGTGGATACCATTTGGCTCTGACTTATTTTGATATTTTTGAACATATTTTGTTCTGTGAAGGAGTTTCATTATAGACACAAATCACTGAAGTAATTGTTTTTCTTCATTGGTTTTCCTATTTTAACTTAAGGAGAAATTGCTCAGGAGAAGTAGCTGGTAAAGGGCCGCAGGTTTAATCCATGTAGCCCCACACCACATCATAGTCATTTAGAGCAGAGAGTTGTCCTCACAGGGGCCCATTTAATGTACTAATGTACTGTAGCAAGACTTCTAGAAACTTTGAAAATGACTTTATTTATTGATCTTTTCAAATATTTTGTGTGTACAAAGAGTGCTGTCAAGTTTTAACCATTCCTCTAATAGGGATAATGAATTCAAGCCTGTTTTCTGTACTTCACAGGGACAGTCCCTATGTAATTTAAACTCATGGCATTATATATTATTATTATAAATGTCACTATCAAAACACCTTTGGAGGTCACATATCTGTTCCCAAATTGATTGGTTTCATAATAAACTCACAAAGCTATCATTATGTTCACGTGGGGCTATGTGTAACAGAACAGCTTCCCCAGACAGAGCTCAACATGACCGCTGCGCACCACACAAACATGGCCGGCAACAAATCACGTCCTTCCACTGAGCTCTGGGACTTCATCACCATCCACGTTACCATCATCCACTGACCTTTTTTTTTGCTATCTTGCTCGTCCTGCTCGCTGGTTCTGTGAGGAGAAAATGATTACTGATTGAAGGGTTAGTCAGGTTCCTCAGTCCTGGTTAGGTGCTGGTGGTAGCGGCCTGCCTGTTTGTGAGAACAGGTATCTGTGCAGGCATAGTAACAGTCCTGCCAGT
Source organism: Gephyroberyx darwinii (assembly GCA_900660455.1). NCBI lineage: Eukaryota > Metazoa > Chordata > Actinopteri > Trachichthyiformes > Trachichthyidae > Gephyroberyx > Gephyroberyx darwinii. Next base: position 20,032 of record CABFOQ010031752.1, read on the forward strand.
CAGTCAGTCAGTGGGGATGGAGAAAG